>PVJS01000585.1:0-123333 GCA_004027185.1 Glis glis | reverse complement strand
AACAACTGTCCAGTTGAGGCGCAGATGACTGTGCCTGTCTTAGGTTATTTTCTCCAAAGAATAAGCCTTACCCGTCATTGGAGCATAGATATGATTTTATCTATGTCCTGTCTTAGGTTGACTTATCTTGAGAAAATTTTACCCGTCATTGACTACCAGCCACTGCTCAGGGGGCTGCACAAAGCTATATCCTGTGCATATCAGCCTTAACTTTCCATCTAGTGCTGAGAAAGCATTTCACCAAAAACAGGAGACAGACATAATTCCAAAGGAGTGAGAATTCCAAGACCCAGGACACCTTTTTCTACGGGCATACTTCCTTGAAGCTTTTGCCACGTCATGCGTGTAGGTTCACGCAGACTCCGTAGGAGGCAAGGCCGTGGCACTAAGTTACTGAGGCTGGCTTGGAACCAGTGATCCTCCTGTCTCAGCCTCCCAAGTGCTGGGATTACAGGCATGTACCACCACTTCTGTCTCTCAAAATGTGCTTTTAAATAATCCATGCCGGGTGTGGTGGCTGTATTGGTCAAGGTTCACTAGATTAACAGAATTCACAGAACAAATATATAAAAAAGGGGTTTATTAGATCAGCTCACAATGTAGTCCTGAGTTTCGACTGCACGTGAAGAATCAGAGGAATCAGTAGCTGGTCAGGCAGTCTAAGAGCTGGAGCCTTAGGATTGAAGCAACCACCAATTCAGTCCAGTCCAAGACGTGAAGATCAGGAAGCTCTTCGGAGAAACGATGGTGAAGTTTCAGTTCGAAGGCTGGAGGCCGACGATCTCAGACGAGAGCAGAAGATCAAGAAGCTCTTCAAGGAAACGGCAAAGTTCTCAGAAGAGAACAGATGTGTTTTCTTCAGGAAGAGTCGCGGCTCCCTCTAAGCGGCTTTCTCCTTCTTTTATCTAAGTCCTGCACCTATCAGAACATTGCTGCCCACATTTAGGGCAGGACATCCGGTTCAATCTGCTGTTACACAACCAAAGTCACACGATCTTAGGTGGGTCAAGTTGACAAACCAGACCAACTATCACAGTGGCGCATGCTTGTAATCCCAGTTCTTGGGAGGCTGAGACCGGAGGATCCGGGTTCTCCGCCAGCCTCAACTACTTAGTGAGGCCCTCCGCAACTTAGTGAGACCCTGTTTCAAAATAAAGAATAAAAAAATAGGGCTGGGGGTGGAGCTCGGAGGTACAGTGCCCCTGCGTTCAATCCCCAGCACCACACACACACAAAAATCCATATTAGCTACTCCTAGGTAATTCATATTTTTCATCAGATTGTCATTCTAATGCTAAGAATTGTTGGACCTATGAATATTTAGCAGTATGATGTACGGAGGATGTCAGCTGGCATAATCTAATAGATAAACCAAGGTTTAAAGCATATAGCTCTCCTTACATATGGAGTGTGGAAGCTGTACTGAGTTTCAGGTTTTAAAGTGTTGAAGTAGGATCTGATATGGTAATGAACGTGGGCCTCATGGGCTGACATCCAGCCCTCTAGAAGTGTTGATTCTTTGATGACGAGGCAGATCTGCTGCTGCCATGACTCAAGTTCATCTGTCCTTGCTGGAAGCCATATTAAGAAGAAGCACGGGAGTTGTCATTTGTGGTTCAGATACATTAGCAATAGGAAGGCCGGAAGGCAGAAAATGTGCAATTTCATGCTCATTAATTTCAGAGAGGATTTACAAATTAACCGGGCTAGAGACATTACTCTTCCAAGAGGCCTGCAGACATCACCAAGCAGCCCAGTGTCCACAGACCACTTCCACAAGGTCAACCAGATGTTTGGGGCCACTGCAGCCCTCTCTTCCCCTGTATGCACATCAGAGGTCCCTCTCTCCTAGAGACCTTCCTGGCTCAAAGAAAATTGCACAGATGGCAGGAAGTGATGTTGTTTCTGAAGAGAAAGAGTTTAAGGAGATGGTGTCATGGAAGATTTTCCTCCTAAGTCCCTGTCATAAGCCAGGACATAACTTGATTGTCCTTTACTAGCCAGAGAATAGTAACTCCATGCCACTTCCGTCCTCCACCCTAAAGTGTAAACTGATTAATAGATTGTTTTTACAGTCAATCAGTTGCCCTAGGTAATCTGACCTTGGATATATCCACCCCCATAATTCAGCCATTTTAGTGCTGTTGAAAGGTTTAAAGTAGATTAAGAGATGGTAGAATTCACTTGAAACCATCACATTGCAAAGTTTCATTTCTATTAGAGGAAACTATTTCATATGCAATTTGGTGATTGCAGTCTTTGAGGTCTGGAGATCCTTTTGGAGTTTACTGATACAACTGGTATTCTGCCAACTCTATTTTTAGTTGTCACTGACACAGCCAGGTGAGACGTTAGGACAGGGGTAACCTCACTACCTGTACAATTGCTTGCTATTGGTCATATCCTTTGAAGCAGGACTTTCCAAACATTAACGTGCATGTGAATCCCCTGGAGGTTCACACTCTGATTCCATAGGCTGGTGGGCCTGAAGTTTTGCATTTCTGAGAAGCTCCAAGGTGACACTTGTGGAGATTGCCCGTGGACCACATTTTGAAGCAGAAGTTAGATAATGCAGCAATAAAGGAGAAAAATGGTTATATAAGACAGGCTTATAACAACATAAGCTGAATAGTTGGCTTTCTTCTTAGCTGTAATATTTAATTCTTGAAATGGCTATGTGATTATGATTAATATAATTTGGAAGATATCCTGTCATGGTAAAGAGACCACGGTAACTTTCTTTTTAAAATGAAGTTGTACTCTGTTCACATATTTTTTTTTTAATGTCCAAAAGCAAAACACCTGGTCCCTTTAAGAATATAACGGACCTCTGTGCTTGAATTATAAGACAATAAAGAAACTTGCAAAGTCAGGATAGACATTAATGCCATGCAGATGCAAAACAAGTCACAAAAGAGAAGAGAGTAAGTAGATGGGTGGAGGGAAAAAAGAATTATGTCTTAATAGGAGAGAGATGATCATGGAGCCGCATGCTGGCTCTGCCTCCCGCGGTCACGCTCAGACCATTCCTCCTCCTTCTGGTTTAAACCTAACTGTGTGGACTGCTTTATCAGGTTAGGGAAGGCGATGAAGTTAACTCATTCTTAATGATAAGTTGTCAGCAGCTATTCATGTTATAGCCTCGACGTGCCAAGCAATATCACTACAACCTGCATAGGAGCTAGAGCCTTCTAACTACAGAAAAATCCAGAGTAAAACGTTTGCTTAGCTCTAGAAAAACAGGGTTATTTTAATCAGGAATGAAGAATTATTCAGGATTGAAGAGGAGTATTAGACTGTATCTTTGAGTTTGCCTTTCTTTAAATTATGTGGGGCACTGTGATTGTAAATATACATCATATTATTAAGAAGAAAAAGACAACTAAATTCTGTTGTCAAAACCCATTGACAGCTATCTTCAGGAAATCTTGCTTAACTTTTCAAGTGTACCATTGAACCACCAAGGCATCAAACTGAACTGGAGAGTGAGGGCCCCCAAGAGAAACAGACACAACATGTTCATGCCAGACTGGGATAAGATGTACACAGGACCAGAATTTGAAAAAGAGCAAAGTTCTTGAAGCAAAATTTTCCACATTAGCCAAAAGCTTAAAATGGCTTGCTCTTGATTTTTCTGATTGAAATTTTCTGGATAAGGTCATTGTGGTGGATCCCCTCCCTCTTCCCATGCCCCATCTCCACCCAAATCTTAAACCCATGCTTATTCTCCATCCCCATCCCCCATCCCCAGGGAACAGAGCACCACATCCCACTCGCACACCTAGAGGTAATAAGAATTCTGCAATTGGCATTTTCCTTCGAGTTTCATTATCTTTTATCCATTTTGATTCTTAGATTGCACATAGTAGGCACTAAAATTTGTGGAAGTTAATTGATTTCAAGGGGCAGATGATTTCCTTCACAAAGGATTTCGTTTTGTTCCTTTATAGAAAACAGAGTTTTCTTCTGCTTTTGTAATGACGCGCATGAGCATTGTGGCGTGAGCAGCCTGTCTCCCCGCTGCTGGAAATGGTCATAATGTTTAACTGCACAAAATGTCTTTTTTTTTTCCTAATCAAGAAGTTAAGAGATAGGCTGGCTTAGCAGGTGCCTCGATTGTGCATAATTAGTTGCTAGGAATTGTTTAGCACAGGCTGATTAGTCTCAGCCAAAGGAAATTAAATTTTTTTTTTCTTCAACAAAACCCTGAACATAGCCAGAGATTCCTGAGACCATAGTCATATCAGGTTCCTCTGGGAAGCGCAGCCCCTGAGGATGAGAGAGGCAGGAGGTAGAATGACAAGAGCCAGCCTGTTGGTATGTGGATGCGGTGTGATGCCTGGCAACCGCTGGGAGGTGCGAGGCCATAAGGGGACCCGAGCCCCTTCCTCAAGTGTGGCTCCCCCAGCTCTAGCATGGGCCTAGTCTGCAGTGTCTTCCTCTTTCGGCGCCTGCTGTTTGTTTTCTAAGTTTATAAATACCAGCCTCACTTAGAATATGCAATCAAAGCAAATGACCTGTGCCTCTCCTGTGTTTGCACATGAGGACACTGGCCAAATTGGGGTAAACGAGAGGAACAGATGGCTCCCCCATCGTGCTTCCTCTGCCTTAAGTGTATGCTTGACTAAGCCCTTTCTGAGCCTCTGTCACCATGTTAATATTGAGGGCATCTTCCGTGGGGTCATGGGATGTCTCTGAAAGGAGACCCATGTTGTTCCTTGTTATTACTGATATTCTAGCCCCTGCGACAGTGGGAGGCCATTGTGTGTGACAGTGATTATCTAGCTGCTAAGATTTCATTAGAAAACGCTGGCAGTGCTGATACCCCGAGATGCCCTTTATGATTACTGGCAGCGCTCAGTTCAGTGAACATCGCTCACCAGCTCACTGTCTGCTCCGTCCCCATAGCAACTTTCAGTCAAGATCTCCTGTTAATATGATCTACCATCAAAGTCAAGGCTTCGAGTCTGGTGAAAATCAGAATCCTTTTGTTCAGAGGAATTATTTTAAAGGTTGCTCAAGAAATCCTTTTATAGTTTAAATTAAAATGAAAGAAAATGTATTTAATATCAGTTTTATAAAGAGTCATGGGTTTTTAACATATAGTAAGTCAATATTTAGTAACTCTTGGGTGATGATGTAACTTTACAAGGAATAGGTTATAAATAAGAAAATCAGAAGTAGGAGAAAGTACAGCTCACCTACCTCAGGTTACTTGTTTATAATAAATACTTTCCTTTGAAAGTTAAATATAATTCATTTGACTGTCAGCAAATATTTAATGATAGCCTACTATGTACCAGGTACTGTTCTAGACATGTTATCTACTTACCGATTTCTTTCCTTATTTGACCTACTTTTTATGCATTTATATATCTGGATGGAACTTTAAAGTCTAGTTGGTGCTTCCCCAATGAAACAAAGGAAAAGTATTAACATATATCTTATAAAAAAAGTGAAATAGGTCAAATAATATCATGTCCATCTCTGAAGGTATCACTGCCAACCTTACTAGCACACGCAGAGAGAGAGAGGGGAAGGTAGTGGGACAGGGTTAGGAGGGAAACACACCAAGAGATGTTGTGTGGATATATTAATGTATCACTTTGAATATCACTATGATGTATAATTATACCGCACAAATAAAATTCTAAAAGATGATTCTAGGAGAACAAAATAAAACAAAAACAAGTTAAAAACATAAATTTAAAAGTATTAAGTAAAAAAGTATTAAGTATGCTCTAGGCAAACAAATATGAGGAGGGGGGAATGATATTTATACACATGTACAAAGAATTGGTATGATGGCACATTTTCATAGGCTTTCCCATAGGAATTTCTTATTCACACAAAATATCCACGGGTATAATGTGTCTAGTCACTTCCTTATGTGATACAGCATGAGAATAAGAATATAAGAAACTCAGTCAAGACTCCCCTTAAATATGTATTCTCCTTTAAACTTATCTTTCTAGACCCCAGTCTTAACCATAAAATGACAGAGTAGTTTAGATCGTCTCTTATAAGTATGAAATTCTAAGAATATATCTACAAATCCTCTTAAGGAAAACATAAGAGCATGATAGAAGCCTCCATAGCTTTCCATGATTTCATGCAAAGGATTAAAAATGCTCCATAAACATTCTTGTTCCTTTTTATCCTATTATGGAGCCATTAGCCACTGACTGACTCATTCAGTGTCTCCTCTCCATTTCTATCCTCAAAGTTTGAATCAAGAGTTGACTTTTAGTAAATCACACCAAGAGAGCTGACGTGCATTCTGTGACTGACGAGTAGCTTTTTTTTTTTTTTTTTTTTTTTTTTTTGCGGTACCGGGGATGGAACGCAGGGGCGTTCTACCTCCGCGCTACGCCCCCGGCCCTATTTTTTTTATACTTTATTTTGAAACCGGGTTCACGAAGTTGCGGAGGGCCTCACTAAGGAGAGAGAGAGAGAGGGAGAGAGAGAGAGCGAGAGAGCTGAGGCTGGCCGCGAACCCGGATCCTCCGGTCTCCGCCTCCCAAAGTACTGGGATTACAAGCGTGCGCCACCACGCCCGGCTGACGAGTAGCTTTTTACAAATGGTCCATGTTGCTTCTTCTGTGTTTAAAATAGAGATAGACTAGCCAGTGTGGTAGTGCACACCTGTAATCCCAGTACTTGAGAGGCTGAGACAGGAGGATCACAGGTTCTAGCAAGGCCCTGCTTCAAAAAACAAAAGATGAAAAGGGTTGGGAATGTAGCTTAGAGGTAGAACACCCCTAGATTCAATCCCCAGTACCACAAAAGAGAAAGAGAGAGAGAGAGAGAAAAGCTGGGCATGGTGGTGCACACCTGTAATCCTAGTACTTGGGAGGCTGACAGGAGGATCAAAGGTTTGTGACCAGCCTCAGCAATTTAGCGAAGTCCTCGCACCTTAGTAAGACCCTGTTTTAAAATAAAAAGTAAAATAGGGCTGGGGGGGTGTAGCTCAGAGGCAGAATGCTTCTGGGTTCAAGTCCCAGCACCACAGAGAGAGAGAGAGAGAGAGAGCGAGAGAGAGAGAGAGAGGCAAAATTTCCTAAACACCAAGGGTGTTAGGCATGGTGGCACACCCCTGTAATCCCAGTACTTGGGAGGCTGAGACAGGAGGATCACAGTTCCAGGCCAGCCTCAGCAACTTAGTGAGAAGCTCAACAACTTAGCAAGACCCTGTTTCAAAATTAAAAATATAAAGAGCGGGGGTTGTAGCTTGGAAGTATAATGCCTCTGGTTCAATCTCCAGTATCAAAAAAAGAAAACCAAGGGTTCAACTGCACCTTGCCTCTCCACTGCTGCGCTCTCCTTGACATGCATGATGAATGCTGCCAAGCGTCGGCCTCACTTCCGTTAGGAGTGACTGCTCTCACCTTGAGTACCCTTGGCAAGCTATTCTTAGATAATATCGAACTTGTTTCAGTCTGGCCCTTTGACCAATGCAGCTTTGGACTTCTAGATGATTATTTACTTTCACCTTTGGACAGTCTTAATGCTGGGCATGGGAGTGGGTCTTGTGGATGGTGAAGTAGATGCCGGCCAGGTGGCCATCTATAATTCAGTTTCAACCTTTTAAAGATGTACATAACTAGACTATATCAGCTCTAAATCAAGAAAATCGCTTTCAAATATAAATGAGAAAACCATTTCACCAGGGTTCACTACTTTTGTAATGCAAACTGGGTGAATTTCTAAAGGAATGACTACTTAAAATAGAGCATGGAGTGAAGCTAACCCCAGAGTCTACTGGGCATATCTCTTACTGTCCTTTAAGGAATTCCAACACTTAGCTGGGCATGGTGGCCCACACCTGGAATGCAAGTACTTGGGAGGCTAAAGCGGGAGGATCATAGGTTGGAGGACAGCCTCAGCAATTTAGCAAGATCCCGTTTCCAAATAAAAAATAAAATAAGTCTGGGGGTATAGCTCATTGGTAGAATGCCCCTGGGTTCAATCCCCAGTACCACACAAAAAAAAGAAAAGAAAATCTAACACTAGATTTAATCCAAGAGTTTAATTGACTGTAATCTCAACACATTGAAAACTAAGGAAAACCTTGAGGCTTCCAAGATGCCACGGCTAAACCTGGTTGTTGTGATTTGAATCACTTGGCTCAGTGCTCTGTACTTATCAATACACAGTCTCAAAGTTTCAGATAATTTTTTAAGGTATATATTTTTATTTTTTTTTAAGGTACTCTTATGAAGAATCTCAGATTTTTATAGTGAGTTTGTTTTTACAGTTGCTATATAAAGCATATTGTTTGGTTATTAAATTAACACTGTGAGGAAAGTATTTAAATATTCAGCTGGGGATGGTGGGGCAAATAGAGACTTTTATAGTGTGGTGATTTGTTTTGTGATTTTTGATCATACTCAAAATTGTGCTTGCAAAAAGGAGTCACAGACCTAAGACACTGCTTTAAAAGGCAACATTGATGATGTTGATTGTTTTGGTATCTGAAAGCTTCTGGTTTTCTTTATGGTTGGAAGAATATAAAGAATGGTGTGACAAATGGAATATAAACATGAAACAGCGTGACTGCCATTTTTTAAGTTAATTGCAGTTTATAGCAGTGTTAATCTTTCCTCTTTGTCATTGCGTATAAAGACCTTGTTAGCTTTATGAAGAAGTCGTGAATCATTTCAACCAGAAGTACATCCTAAAGAGGAAATGAGTTCCTCAATTTTGAAACACAAACCACTTAGGTGGGAGAATTAATGTTCTCAGATGATAAAGCCTTGTTGCTGAATTAAATCCTTGTTATAGTTAATAGTTTGCCAAGCACAATATGGTTCTTTTTAATGCTTTAATGATTTCCTGTTAACACATCAACAATAACAAACCAAAAACGTTATTGTGTCCAGAAGTGACATTGGGTCGTCTAGCTTGAATGAGTATGCTAAGTAATCATTTTACACTACATTACATCATATTTACTCAAGCCATATGCATCCCATTCTTGACACTTTTAAGGTTGTTACTCAGAAATCTCTTGTACTTTATACAAATGCCTCCATCAAACTAGGAAGAATTATTCCTTCCTATTTTAATCCTAATATTTGCTACCCTAGATCACTATTCCTGTAGTGCAAGTCAGATTAAATCCTAAGCAATCACTTTACTTAGAATTTGACAGACCCATTTCCTCTATGATCTTGTCACCTCCTGTTTTAACATTCAGCTTCTTGCCTAACTCTCACTAATACGTTGAGCCTCAGACCTTCTGTCTTTTCAGTTGCTCTTTTTATTGTTCTGCAGGTTATTTTCATCTCTTTTTAAAAGAAGGCCAATCCGCTCATTGCAATGTATGTCTTCTTTTGCCAAACCATTGTTCTTCCCTTATTCTCAACCTGGCTTCTCTGGTCTTGCCTCTGAATGACCCCAGCCCTCTGCTTTACACTGGATGTCAATTCATGCTCCCAGGAAGAACCTACTAACTCTGTCTTTATCCCCTTGTGATACTAACACTCTGTCATCTGCTTATCTGGAATACTACATTTCTTTTCATTTCCTTTGTTCTTCTACCTGATTATTCTTAGTGTCCATTGACCCATTTGATCTTTCTTTGTCCTTCTGTTACACATATTCACTGATATTTTATTTATCAATGAATGTAGGTGACAGGCAAATATTTGTAGACCATATTTGCATACTTCTATTTTATAAATGTCTTCAGGAGCATTATAGCTTTTGATTCTGACAACCCTAAGAGATACATGAGAATTTTATCCCTCTTTTATAGGGGAAGAAACAGATGTTCAAAACATTTTTAAAGACTTGTCCCACCGCTCACCCAAGTTTAGGACTCAGTTCTACCAACTCTTCCTATGGTGCCATATCACCTTTCTCTGGCAGAAGGATTGCAATCCATGAAAGGTCTTCACTGCGCTGGAAACTGGATGGAAATTAACCAAACCCTTCATTGTACCTTTGCAGATGAGAGTCCCTACACTAAATCCGCCAGCCAGACAAAGCCGCCTGATGGAACATTGGCTGTGAGGAGACAGAGCATCCCAGGTTAGAACCAGACTGTTGGATTTTTCAGCTGTTTTGCCTACTTTTAAATCCTGTTATTTGGTGATCCTAAATAATTCCAACCTGGTACTAAAAATCATGTTATTTTATAGCATGTAGACTGTGTTCTACACAACTTGTTCAAACAGTAATCAAAAGCTAGACTTTGAGAAAGCGTGCCAACTTGTGAGAATTCGTCTTATAATCCATCATAGCAAAATCCTTTGCAAAATGACTTGAATTTATTTCAACTCTCACTCATTTACTTACTCCCTCCTCTGTTTTCAGCGGGAAGACTTTCACAGCAGCATCCGTTTCTTTACTGAGACACCTGGCAGAAAAAAGGGCATTCACAAGTACAATAGCAGATTGTGTATGCTTACTCAAATATTACTCCTTTCTTCTCATCTCTTTGAGCCTGTAGTTGCTCCCACTAGACACCTCTTATAAGATTCTCAAACTGTATTTCCTTAGGAAGGTGTGATTCAGATTCTTCTAATACAATGAATGATGTCTATGCTTTTCCAGCAAATCACTTTGGAGAAATATCTTAAAATGGGTGTACCCCACAACTTCAATATTTTGAGGCTTTCATTTTAAGAATGACACAAAAGCATATAAGTTCTCCAATTAAAGGGGGAAGGAAATTCAAATTATTATTCAAACTTTATCTCAGTTCGATAATTCATGGAAAACCCTTTTCTGGCGCAATCGTAGCTACGAGCAGGGTTAAAAGCATTAATACATTTAAATACTTATCAAAAATAATGCAGTCGTATGTTTTATGTCAGCAAATTGAGTGCAGCTAAACCTCAGCTGTAGGATTTTAGCAATTCAGGAAAAACAAAGCAATATTTCCTACATTAGATTGAATGGGTTGGCAAATCTGTCAGTGAAAAAGGGAATTTTCCATTTGAATAAAGAGCAGGATGAGTCCAGGTTCTGAGCAACCCTGTGCACGATTATTATTTATTTTTATACTTAATACCTGTAGTTATTTTTACTCTTACTCTGAAGGCTTAGATTTATTATGAAAGTACATGGCTTCTAAGGAGACACAAATATGTTACACATCCTGGTTGCTTTGAAGATTCTAAAGCAATTTGAATTCTGTTATTAGATGGCCTCACCCAGTGCTGAGATTTCTTCTATTCCATCCTATAAAACATCATTCTTAGTGCTGGTCACGTTTAGAAAAACTATTGCAGTCTGCTATGGGCTGTGTTCTCTGCTTTCTCCTTGTCAGCAGTAAGGAAGTGCCCAGTGTTTGAAGGTCAAAAATGTCAGTTCTCTATCAGTTCCTTCTTGGCTTCTGTACATGAGCTGGTATTCAGTATTCCTGTGTTAAGAAGAAGAAGAAAGAGATTTCCCACTGTTCTTACCACTTTTTGTGATATCAAACAAACCCACTGACAATGTTTTTCTTTCAAGGGTTCTCTCATATTACATACTAAATTATAACACAGGTTTGAGGGCCTCAGACTTCGCCTTAAAATTTCTTAGTAATTTTTCACATTACATGTTAGATAAACAAACATAATCCTTAGTTTATAACACACAAGCGATTCTTCATTATAGAATTTTTCCTTTTGTTCCTCCATGTGTCAGGTTTAAAAGTGATCAGAATTATGAGCATTTTTGTAGGCTTCATGAGTGGTTCTCACGGAGTTTGACCATAGAGGGAAAAAAACTTATTTTTCGTCAGTCATAAGGTAGAGACCACAGGAGACCAGAGTCTCTAAAATCTTCTTAGATATTTAAAACAGTCCACAAAAAAAAGACTGCATTGGCTAGGGGTTAAAAAGGTAAACAGGTTCAAGGACAACCTTAGTAATTTAAAGAGACTCTCAGCAACCTAGTGAGATCCTGTTTCCAAACAATAACAAAAAAGCACTGGGAGTGTAGCTCTGAGGTATGATGCCTCTGGGTCTAGTCCCCAGTACCACGCCAAAAAAAGAAAAAGAAAAAAAACTAATGTGGTTAATAGCTGATCATTACTTACTGTTATGTTAAGGAGAACATTAAGGACTTTCTCCTGGAAACTCGTTCCTGAAGGACTGAAGACACTTGGAGTTTTAATCCTTACTTTAATGTCTTACTTAAAAGTACCTATGAACCCTCATCTGGAAAAAAGGAGGGAGTCTCCCCAGTCCCTTGGCCAAAAAGTCTCTTAAAGAGAAATCTAATGTAGTATTGAAAATCTTGTCTAGGCTCCTACCACATCTCTCATTGCTCATACATACAGAGCAAGAGAGAGAGAGAGAGAAAGGAAAAGGTACGGCAAACACATGGTCTTTATGATTTGCTGGAGCTTTGACTGAAAAATCCCAAGGTGGTCTGATGGACTAAGTTGAACCACATGGAGCTGGAAGAGCTAGACACAAGTTTATAACTCTTGTCTCTTTCTCCTGTTCATCTCCCATTCTTATTCCTCTCAAGTATTATTACCACCCTGGGAGCAGGAAAGATGCATTTAGAGAAAAGTGCACCAAAGAAAAGAAGGCTGAAAGGAGAGCTTGACTCATCTTTAGTCCCTGCCCTTCTCAGTGTGAAGGTGCCTCCCAATGCAGATGCAGCCCCAGGGCCATTTAACTGCCCCAGCTACTGGGAAGTGAGCCAATCCGAAGAGGCCGAAACCTCAGAGGAGCATGGCTTTATCCCACACCTCCCCCAGAGATAGGGTGCAGGTTCTGTGGAAGAATACGAGGTAACAAAATGCATCTTAAGCATGCCTGTCCACATTTATGACAGTTTAAACTGTTCTTTGAAACTCATTCTACAATTGTAGATCTGGTGCTTCCTGAAAGAAAAATTTTATATGCATGGATAAGACTTCCGGGCTCCACTATTTTCATGGCATAATAAACAGTAACTTTTAACAGTTCCATAATAAAGAGGTAACCTTGAATGTTAACAGAAATATAATTTGTTTCTCATTCATATCATAATCCAGTACCACGGTCTAAACTCAAAATTACTCCAGCAATTATTTTATAATCACAAGTCAAATATGTATCTTTCATTAAATGCTAGTTCTAACAGTAAAACCTTTCATCTCCCTCCGTTTTGCTTCCCAAAATAAGGGAACGGATTAAACATCTCTTAGGAGCAAAATGCATTTGCTTTGGATAAAGGGGAAATGCATTATTAATGCTATTTGAGAAGCTGTCATTTGAATCACGTCTCTTTTGGCATATTTTTTTGTGTGTGTGGTGCTGGGCATTGAACCCAGGAGTGTTCTGCCTCTGAGCTATACTCCCAGCCCTACTTTATTTATTTATTCATTTATTTTGAAACAGGGTCTCGCAAGTTGCTGTGGACCTCATTAAGTTGCTGATGCTGGCTGCAAACCTGTGATCCTACTGTCTTGACCTCCCAAGTACTGGGATTACAGGTATACACCACCATGCCCAGCCAAAAGCTTATTTTTTGTCTTTCATAAGCTTTTATAACATTTTTAACATTGATGATAGTAAAAAATGTCACGAATGTCCCTATGATGCTGAGGTTTAAATTTAGATTAGAGATTTAAAATTCTGTTAAAAATATTAAGGAACTGTGTTTTTAATCTTTTTTTTTTTTTTTACGGTACCAGGGATTGAACCCAGGGGCGTTCTACCTCGGCGCTACACCCCCCCCCCGGCCCTATTTTTTATACTTTATTTTGAAACCGGGTCTCACTAAGTCGCGGAGGGCCTCACTAAGTAGAGAGGGAGAGAGACAGGGAGAGAGAGAGAGAGCTGAGGCTGGCCGCAAACCCGGATCCTCCGGTCTCCGCCTCCCAAAGTACTGGGATTACAAGCCTGCGCCACCACGCCCAGTGTTTTTAGTCTTATTTATGCCCACTTTTTTTAAAAGATAAGATGAATCCCAAATACAAAGGCATTTTGAACTAATGGATTCTACCATATATTTATCTGTATTACAATGAATCTGTTGATCTAATGTTCCCTCTTTAGATTACTGGTAAATTTGACTGCTTAAGGGTCTGTCCAAATTTTTAGAGGAAATCTGTACAGACTTTGGTCTTGACAGATTTTGTAATAATTTGTGGCTTCGCCCACTTAATGATGGGGTATTTAATTATATCTGTCTAGTATTTATGAAGGGAAAAGACAGGCTACTACTTTAGATTCCAAAGCCTAGGGTTAGTATGTTATTTATTCACATAGAATATCTCTTTTCACATAGAATATCTTTCTTTGATTATGTTAGTCTTGACAAAAATTTCTGGACCATTGACAAATGCAGGCAGATGTCAAGTACTCATATCTATTGCATTTCCAAAGTTTGTTGCACCCAGGAAAATTATCTTACATCGGTATCCAGACTGAGGCCACAAAAATTTATGTGGAATTTTCTCCCTTCCTAGGATATTAGAAAAGGTATTTATCAATTTGGTCATAATGGAATGAAGTTGATATCAGTCTTTCTTGGTGTCACATTTAGGTATTTGTAGAGAAATAAAAATATGGAGCTGAGAATCTGAAATGCCAGTGGCCTATGATGTACCCAATCGAGCTGTTTAGTATATACCCAAGAAGGGTCACTATCTATTGAAAAATCAAAGTCTGGAAAATAATACCATGCCCTTGACATTATAGAAAACTGGCAACCTTGAATTGAGTGGATAGGACAAGAATTTTGGAGGTCCTGCCCTCTCTGTTCAGCATTTTCCTGTATTTGTTGTGCACACAATTTGATGCTTCATTGGTCTAAATTTTCTCTTTTTTTTTTTTTTTTGTGGTACCGGGGATTGAACCCGGGGGCATTCTACCTCCGAGCTATGCCCCCGGCCCTATTTTTTATACTTTATTTTGAAACCAGGTCTCACAAAGTTGCGGAGGGCCTCACTAAGTAGAGAGAGAGAGAGAGACAGGGAGAGAGAGAGAGAGAGAGAGAGAGAGAGAGAGAGAGAGAGGGGAAGGAGAGAGAACGCTCGCATGGGCGCGCTGAGGCTGGCGGTGAACCCGGATCCTCCGGTCTCCGCCTCCCAAAGTACTGGGATTACAAGCGTGCACCACCACACCCGGCTTAAATTTTCATTATTACAGCAGATACCTAGCATGACTTTTACACTAGGATTTTATACCTACACCACTGTTTAGGTGTATGAAGGACATTTACTCTGATTTGGGGGCCTGGTTCTATTTCATCTGTTTAGTTCTTCCATTGATACTCTCCA
The DNA here is from genome assembly GCA_004027185.1 of Glis glis. Classification (NCBI taxonomy): domain Eukaryota; kingdom Metazoa; phylum Chordata; class Mammalia; order Rodentia; family Gliridae; genus Glis; species Glis glis. The sequence continues at coordinate 108,116 of PVJS01000585.1, read as the reverse complement.
AAAATTGAATAAGACTCAGGTGGGAGACCAAAGTCTGTTGAACCCACCAAGTATGAAATGTTATTCAAAGAATGGTGCTGCAGATGCTGCCCCCAAAGTCACTTAGTCAGACTGTGCAATTAGTGAGGACATGACCAACATCAGAAAATACCAAGAAACAAGAGCTGGGTGTGGTGGCAGACGTCTATTGCAAGTCCAAGGACAGCCTTAGCAAATAATGAGACTCATCAACCTAGGGAGACCCTGCTAGGGAGACCTCGGGGGTGTAGCTCGGGGTGTAGCTCAGAGGTAGAATGCCCCTGGGTTCAATCCCCAGTACCACCAAAAAAAAAGTAAAAAATGTGCTGGGGAGTGTAGCTCAGATTGAACCAAGAAAGAAAGAGAGAAAGAGAGGAAGGAAGGAAGGAAGGAAGGAAGGAAGGAAGGAAGGAAGGAAGGAAGGAAGGAAGAAAGGAAGGAAGGAAAACCAAGAAAGAAAGAAAACCAAGAAACAAGCACCTTTGCAATGCAACCAGGCCTTCCTGCATCTCATAAGCATACCAGTGGGGCAACACGAGAACCAGGTGTACCTTACCAAAACCCTCACTGTCGATATTATGAAAATCCAAAACGATGATATTTCCAAATGCTGCAACTTTGATATTTGGGAGATTAGCTAAATTATCTCACTTTTTAAAAAGATAGGCTTCTAAGATCATTAAAGTCAAGACTATTAGTAGCACTGTAAATATGTCTGCAATTCTGCCCCTTCCCCATTTTATATCCTTTTTTACAATATTTATCACTGTCTGAAATGAATTGATAAATGATAAATTACTGGCATTTTCTTTGTCAGTCCCTAGCTAAAATATAAGTTACATGAAGGCTGGTACTGCACATGTCATGTTAACTACTGTATCTCCAGTGCATAGAACAGTGCTTAGCAGGTGTTAGGAGTTTAATCAATACTCATAGAATGAATGAATAAGCGAAGACCACCAGGCATGTGTCTCAGTGCAGAGCCTGTGACCTTGTGACCAGTATACTTTCCTACGGAATAGTGCAACACAGTCTGTGTTTGCCCCAAGACACTTTGAACACTGCAGCAAATGCAAGCACGTGGGCCTTGAAGCTGTGCCAAATATCACATTTCTAAGGAAATTGCTGCCCAAGACTGATGAATGAAATATAGGTCAGCTATAAGCTAAAAACTTTTAAAGGCCAGAGATCTCTCCCCAGCTTCATTTGTTTCCATTTGAGCACTCCTCCAACACCTGAAGGAAATGTTTGAACACCATTTAGCAATAAATTTGACAAAATCAGAGTGATTCATTCAAGTGTTCTGCTATAGAAAAGGGCTTTAAAAAGTGTGAAAAATTGCTGAAGTCTATAAATAGAGCAATGCAAAGTAGAACTTATTACTTATTATGGCAGGTACACATTAAGGATTTCCCCCAGAGAGCTGATCCAGTTTGCTGTGTGATGGGGATATAGACTTGAGTTCTCAAATAGCGCTGGGTGAAATGAGCAGCTTGATTTGTGTGTTCAGTGCTGTAGCTTTCATTAGCGATTCAGAGAAATGGCAGTCTATTATGTGTGATCTTCTCTCATACCTTAGTAAACATGGCTGAAATACAATAAAGTGATAGCTATGCAGCAAGTGATGTTTAAACGATTCTTCTAGTGTGCAGTTCAGGGGCAATTTATTTGCGGTGACTCAGTACTGTGCCTTGATGTTTCCTGAGACCCCCAGGTTGCAAGAATGGTAGGTAGCACTTGGCCAGTGTCATGCTCCAGGTATGCACAGTCCTCGGTGTCTGAGAAACATTTTACGGGAAGACTCGAGGATACGTGCACAAGAGCTACAAGGAAAAGTCTTTCCCCTCTACAGTGTTTGCACTAAATAAAAATTAATTCTTCTACTCCCCACATCAGAGAGACTTTCAATTCATAGTTTTAAAATTGAGTGACTTGGAGAATTAGGCTGGGTGAACATTGTGTTGCTTGACTAGTCCCAGGGAAAGTTAAGCATCTTATAGAGTTTCCCATAGCATTGAGCACTGGGGCCCATTAATACTCCCCTCTTATTCATCAGCCTTAAATGACTTAGAACAGCTTCCCAGATTTCAGTCATTCATATGTCATGTTCATAATTTTTGTTTTATAGCTGTGTTCCACCTGCACTACAATTAATTTGATTTTAAGTACATTTAAATTGATTCATTTTATCTTCATCATCTCTTAAGCTTCAATATCCATGAATTGATGTGCAAATTATATTTTCCTAATATAAATTTAAAATGTTTCGCACTGAAAACTTAAAACAAAGGTTGGTGTGTCCCCTCAAATCGTCTGGCATCCATCAATGTTTATGTATACCATGCTTTGGGAAACACTGACTTGGAATGAGATTCTTTTCAGATGAGATGACTTTGAGAACGCCAATGCTATGCGCTTTATTGGTACATCAATAAGTAGTTGTTGATTCATAGTGCAGAAAAAAAGGTCATTTAAATGGGAGTGGAAGGCATTTGGAGCTTCTGCTAAAAAATGAAAAGAAACACTGAAGGAGAAAGAGGACATTGAATAATATTAATCCAAAGCTTAGAGAATAACAATAATGGAATGAGCACAGAGTAACCTAATCCGGGGAGAGGGGAAAGAGAAGGAGTGGGAAAGAGAAAAAGAGAGGGACCAAAAAAAAGTAGAGGAAGAGAAAGAGAAAGAGAGGAGGGGGAGGGAGCTATGGATAATTAGAATAGTTGTAGTTGCTATCCATGGCAACTGTGTTCCAAGTACTGAACTAATGATTTTTAGACATACCACTTCATTTCTTCCCCACAACATTTACAGGAAATAAGTTTTAATCCCTCTCATATAGATAAGCAAACAGAAGTTCTGAGCTCTAATTCATTGTCTAAGGCCACAGGCTAGAATGTAGGGGAACTTAGAGAACCTAGATAAATGTGAATTTTGGCCAGAGTCCTGATGAGCACATGAAGAAGGCAGTAGAGAGAATCCTTACTGATGATGATATACAAAGACCTTGATGTCTAGACACCAGCTGAGCCCTTTCTCAGAAGTATCTGGAACATGCAAGGGAGGAGCAGAAGTCCTTGGTGCGGTGACCGCCGTCTGTCCAAGCCACAGTGTCCATCTCGGTCCTCACTGAAGGTTCCCTGGATTAGGGAAGGGTTAGTGAGTAAGGGCTTGGGGTCATGGGGCTCAGACCATTATTTCTCTGAGTAACCAAAGAGATGGAAGGCACTGAGTAGACAAAGGCAGGACTTAAGTCTATACTATCATTTATTCTACACATATATGATTTTCAGAGCTGCTGATTCAAGGCAAAAAAAAATTAAAATTTGGCAAGCAGTCTTTTACTTTTTTGATACTGGGGATTGAACCCACGGACATTCTACCTCCAAGCTACATTCCCAGCCCTTTTTGTTTTTTGTTTTGAAACAGGGTCTTGCTAGGTTGCTCAGAGTCTCTCCAAGTTGCTGAGGCTGGTCTTGAACCTGCGATCCTCCTGTCTTAGCCTCCCAAGTACTGGGATTACAGGCTGCAAACAAGCTTTTAAATACTTGTTCTGAAACTGTTAACACCTTATATTATACTTTATATTATATTATACTTTATATTTCCCTTTTAAAACTGTGAAATAATTGCAAAACCTTAAGATAACACTGAATAAATGCATTTAACCTTGTAAAGAGGTTTCTAAAATCAGTTCATACATATCTCCTACTATCAGAATCAGTGAGTAAAGGCTGAGTTCAGTTAATGTATTTACATATGTACGTATCACATTCTATACCAATCTATGTAGATAATTTAAATATCTACATTTACATTCTTTAAAAATTAAGTATTCTTATATATTTCTAAAACCTACTACTGAGCTAGATTTTAAACAGATGTTTTAAAGATTTCCTCTTCAAAACTTGGGCAGAAATACTTTACAACAGTTGGCAAATCTCTTTGTTTTCTTCAGGAATCCGATTGCACACTGGAGTGCTTGTGCGCTCTGCACAGAATGTAAACCACTACACACTGATTCCATACCCTTCACTGGGGCAGGCTTCACGGCATCGCTCCATTTTTCTACCTTCCATCCTTTGCTTGCTCCCTATGTCCATAATAACTAAAATGATCTCCCATGTTTTGATCCTGAGCATTCCTCTAAAGTGACCCTCATAAAGACACTCAAAGCACAGGAATCCAGCACCTACTATGTGCCAGGTATTCTTCCAGATGCGAGGAGTACGGATGTGAAGCAGGCCTATAAACAAACCCCTGTGTTCCTACAGTTGGCATGCCAGTAGGGAAGACAGATACTCAGCAAACATTGACTGTCTAACATATGGTCAGGTTATGCTAAACACAATAAAGGGACGTAAACCAGTGTAAGGATAGAGAGTAATAGAAGAAGAAAGACATGAGCCCTATATTCAAAAGGAAGTCAAAGATGGCTTCCATGAGGCAGAAACATTTCAGGGAGGCTGAAATGATGGGCAAATTATGTAATGGTTAGGAAGGAAAGGGTACTAGGTGAAAAGAACAGCAAGTAAAAAGGTCCTGAGGTCACAACAAACTTGGTGTATCCATCAGCGTTCTTGCAGCCATAATCTAAATATCTGACCACATAACTTAAAGGAAAGATTTCTTTTCTTACGGTTCCAGGCTCAGCCCATGTGAGGCTGGGGACCGCGGATCTCAGGGCATGGCGGTGGGAGGTGGAGAGAGAGCACATGGGCTGTGCTCCTTATATCAGGAAGGCCAGAAACAAGAGAGCAAGAGCAGGGGGAAGAGGAACCATTTATATAATCCCCAGGGACCCAACTTCAGCCACACCCTACTGGCCTAAGGGGTATCCTCAGGTAAATCCATTACAATGGATTTATCCACTTCTGGGATTACAAGCTCATGACTCAATTACATCAGCTCCAATCATTAAGTGAGCTCTTTAGGGGACATTTTATATCTAAGGATAACATTTGGCATGTTAGAAAACTGAGCAAAGTTCACCATGGCCAGAAAGGGAGAAGCATGGCTGACAGTGGTAAGAGAAGAGGCTGGGGACAGGGACAGGAGAGACCCGCCATTGTAGGCATTGACAGGTGAGGTATTGATGGGATTTGGGTTTTGTTTTAACTTCTCTAGCTGCGATAGGCAAAATAGACTTTAAAGAGATGAGAATGGGAACAAGGAGACAAATTAGCAAGATCTCATAGTACTTCAGGCAAGAAATCATGGTGACTTAGACTAGTGGCATGGAAGTAGTAAAAAAAAATCCAATTTTTAAGGTGGAGGCAGTGAAAAATGGAGGTGGAGGTAGAGCTGGAGATAATAAAAATGGTCAAATTCGGAAGAAAGAACCCCAAGGAAACTGCTGACAAACATGGGATGAGAGAAAGAAGGAGAAGCCCAGGGTGATTTCAAGGTTTTTGCTCTTAACACTTAAGAAAATAGTGATGCCATTACAGACACAGATGAGCCCTGAGGAAGAAGAGGATCCCAGTGACAGGAGAGAGGGGAACTGAGAGAAGAGCTCAGTCAGAGGTGCACATTTTGGAGCTGTCAGTGTGTGGCGGTATTTCTACCCTGGGGAGAGGGTGGAGTCATGTAAGTAGTGCGGGGAGACTGAGAGGAGGCCCAAGGACTGAGCCTGCGGCTCCAACCCTGAGTCTGGCACCAAGGGAAGACCCAGCAGAAGGCATGAAATGGGGCAGTAAGGTAAACAGAAAGCCAGGAGAATGTGGTATCTGAGGATTCTAGTTATGAGCCAGGTGCCACTACGGAGGGAGAAAAACACTTACCATTGATAAGATGAAGACTGAAAATTAGCCAGAAGATTTGGTAAGAAGGGAGTTTTTAGTTTCCCTCATAGGAATAGTTTTATGAAAAGATGTGGATAAAAGCCTGCTCTGAGAAGTGGGCTGAAGTGAGACTAAGTCTGGAATAGACAGAAGCAGAGACTGTAGAAAACTTTCTCAAAGAGTTTCTTGTAAAAGCCCATGTATGAAGGTATCACTACCAATCTCACTGCAATGTACAGGGAAGGGGGTATCAGGGTTGGACCTGCACACCAAGACCTGTGTGCAAGTTTGTTTATGTGACTTTGAGCCTCACTATGATGTGTAATTACAATGCACCAATTAAATATGTATATGTGTATGTGTATGTATATGTGTATATGTATATATAGAGAGAGGAACAGAGAAATGAGACAGTAGCCAAAAGGGACACGGGTTCTGGGAGGACATTTTTTTTTTTGTAGTACTGGGGGTGGAACCCAGGGGCCTTCTACCTCCAGGCTATACCCCCAGCCCTATTTTACTTTTTATTTGAAAACAGGGTCTCAGTAAGTTGCAGAGGGCCTCACTAAGTTGCTGAGGCTGACTTCGAATCTGCAATCCTCCTGTCTCAGCCTCCCAAGTACTGGGATTACAGGCATGAGCCACCACGCCCGGCTAAGGACTTTTTAAAAATATATAAATTATGCATTTAAATGTATGTATGTTGTAGATATATATCTATATATGAAAGGGCTCAACAAGCTGGTATGCTGATGTGGTTGATCCAGTTGAGTGGGAGAGATTGCTGCCCGAGGGAGAGGGGATAAAAGCAAAAGCAAGGCTTTGAAGAGGCCAGGGGGGCCCAGTCAGCCCTGCTGGGGCCCACAGGAAGAAAGGCAGAGCAGAAGGCAGAAGGGTGCCAGAGTTCCTAATGAGAAGATATGTGAGTGTTCTGATGGATCTATTTTCTTAGGGAAAGAAAGGGTGATGTCTTTCATAGAGACTATGGAGGACAAAGGGATGTTAAAGGCTCGCAGAGGGAGGAGACGGTGTCATTTCAAAGATGGGAAGGTGGATTACCTAGGGCAATGTCAGAGGATTACCCTGCACTGCAGTACATCCCCAGCTAAATGTAACACTCTTCTCTCTTGCAAACCCTGCGTCCTCAAATCAAAAAGGGATAAAGCTAACTTGCCCTTATAATGCTGAGGCTCCATGTCTTCCTCATATATCATATTCCATTTCCATTAGGAGCTTGTCTATGATTTCTCCTTTCCATAAACATTCCTTTTTATGAACACCCAGAATATTTTGTGATTTTTTGAAGCTTTTGGCAGCTTAGTTTATCCTGTGTCGAGTTGCTCTGCAATTGTTTTCCTGGATTCTAGACTTATCTCTGATTTAAGGCTTCAGTTCCTTAAATTCAAGAAACTGCTTCTTTATTAAAAATCCCTCCAGAGTTTTGCCCAGCAGATTTCATAGCTGGGTGCAGCCCACCTTTGTTGAATTCATGATTCTCCTTCCACCCCAACTTGACGATCCCATCCCTACACTGTATCATCCCTTACAAAGCGATGAGAGAGAATGACAGGCTGGAACTCGGAGAACTCTCACTGATCTTTCTCTAATAAACACCTAAATCCACCACACACATGCACATACACAACATTTGTTTTCCTCTGTATTTCTTTCAATATTGGAAACTCCACATCTAACTACTTTTACTTAGATATGTTTAAGTACAATAAATTTACTCTCTTACAGGTATCCCCCACTTTTTTGCATCTCTACCTCTTAAATATTCCTTATGCTGATGCACTGATGTTTTCCACCTTGAATCTCTACTCTTCAGTTCTTCTGAACTTCCCCAAAAGGAAGTCATTCAGAGACTTGAATACATCTATCATCTCTTCCTACAACTGTTGTTTTTATTATGTATGTATGTATGTATGTATTTTTTCATTTGTGGTACTGGGGATTGAACCCAGAGGCCTTCTACCTTCGAGCTACACCCCCAGCCAGATTTTATTTCTTATTTGGAAACAGGGTCTCGCTAGGTTGATGAGAGTCTCACTGCTTGCTGAGGCTGTCTTCCAACCTGAGATCCTCCTGTCTCAGCCTCCCAAGTACTGGGATTACAGGCGTGCGCCACCACGCCCGGCTTAATTGTTGATTTTAAACAAAGTAAAAAGCATTCTGTCCTTCAATCTTGACTTAAATGATGTGGTTCCCATACATTGGCTGTCATTCTCCAGGTTATCAATGCTTTTTAGCATGTAGCAGCCAAAACTGAACATTTCCATCAACTATGGTCTGAAGAGAACAGAATGCAAGAAATCCAGCAACTTCCCTGATCTGGATATGATAGTTAATGCAGAAAACTTGCTGTCAACTAAAACTTGTAGGTCTTGTTCACATGAATTGCTCTTGAGAACTCGGTTTCTTCCCTTGAGTAAAACCCCTTATGATGCTGACGACCTGTAAACCCTGTGTTCAGTTGTCTGCATATTTCTGTCCTTTATATTCGGCTAGTAAGTTTGCCAAAGAGAAGAGGAAGAAGAGTACCAACAAATTTTGTGCATCTATCGTGTACCAGAAATAATTCAGTTGTTTATATTCAAAAAAGAGAAAAGTTATCCCACTCTTATGGAGAAAGAAATTAAAGTTCATAGAGGCTTAAGTAACTTGCCCAAGTATATCTAACAACAAAGCTGGTAGTTGAGTTTTAGGATAATCTTAATTCAAAGCCTCTTCTCCTTCAGCTATGGACACAGTTCTGGAATGATATGGGCTGTCTTTCCAGCTCATTGGAAATAGACTTTATTCCTGATCATTTACTGAGATTTACTCCTCTTTTTAGTGGTGTATTAGTCACAAACTTGATAAGCATCTAATAGATATTTGGGCATCATCATTCCAAGGACAGAGCTCTGCAGCATCCCACCAGAACCCTCGCCTCTCACCCAGGAACACTGATTTGCAGGCTTTGGCTGTCATTCTCAATGAGCCACAAAGCCACAAACTGTCAGTTCATGGTCCACCATTCTATCTACAGCTTATCATGAGAGATCTTTATGAAGGGTAAGTTTGTAAAACTACTGTGATGAGAAGGAATACCAGTGGATTGGAGCTGCTTGCTGAGGCTGTCTTCCTCTGCTTGCTGAGGAAGCAGTGGATTGGATTGGATACCAGTGGATTCGAGCTGCCTGGTAGAACCATATCTGGGTGAATATATCAGACCCAGCCCTGCAGACGAGGAGGAAGAGAAGAAGGCATCCCTCCACAGGACCAACAATCTTATCTATAATTATACATATGCAAGAAGACCATCTGCAAAAGAGAACAACAAAATGTGAGACTCGCACCACTCATATAAGTAGTAGAAAGTAGAAGATTTGAAATAAAAATGATCAAGTATTTCAAGTCATGTGGAAAAGGGATCAATATGTTCTCAATGATCTTAGAGTCAGAACTAGAACTCATACACCAGCCGTTGCCAACCAGCACCATTTCACTAGCTGATGGCAGCCCACAAATTTGCTTTGTTTGGTCAGTGAATTCCAAGAGGCAGCACTCATTGCTGTTCACCCTATTTCATGCCCACACCCTACTGACCAGGCTACAGCCTGCTTCTTTCAGTTTATCTGACTTAGCACCTGCGTTTGGATGTCTGACTCATCTATTGGGGTAACTTAAAGGAAATCACCATGGAAGCAACTTAAGGTAGAACTTTCTAAGAGGCACAAAAAGACAGCATACTTTACTGGTTAGAACACAGACTCTGAAGCTAGCTGACCCTGTTTGAATGCCAGCCCCGCCACCTGCTACTATGTGATATTAAGCTGGTTGCTTAAGTTTCATGCTTCAGTTTTCTCATTGTGTGAAATGGGAGTATAATGAGGATTATATGAATTAATGCACATAAAGAATTCATATTAGCTATTGTTTGTTGTGTAACAATATTACCACAAATTTAGCAGCTTAAAACCATATATGTGTACCATCTCACAATTCCTGTGGGTGGGAATATTAGGCACAACTTATCTGTTCCTCTTGAGGGTCTCACAACACTATAATCAATATGTCAACTAGGGTTGCAGTCTCATCTGAGGCTTGACTGGGGAAGATCTGCTCCCAAGCTCACTTGGGTTATTCATGGAATTCAGTTCAGGGCTTTGGTTTCCTGCTGACTGTCAGCCAGAGGCCGCCTCCAGTCTCCCACAGCTGCCTGCTTCCTCACAGCCTCAAGGGTTCTGAGAAGTCTGCACACATCTGGAGCCTTTGCAGTATTCCACTGGTTAGATACAAGTCACATGGCATGCCCATAACCAAGAGCTGGAGACAATGCCAGGGCCTTGAACTTCATGAGTTAGGGACCATGGAAAGTCACCACAGAGTCTGTCCATCACAGCATACTAAATCGGTCATATAGCATGTTTCATAACTGTTAGTTTCTCACAGTAGGATGTTCAGACAGGAACTGGATGGTGACTGTAGGCACGCAATAAAGGAAACCAAGCGCAGGTTGGTCTTGAACCAGATGACCCTTCAGATCATCTATGGTTTTGTTCAGCTGCAGGCAAGGTGAATGGACTGCCTTCTGCTTCGCAGTCTCCTCCAGGATCTTTCTGAGTTCATTGCTGCTTTTCTTCTTGTATACTGTCTTTTTTTTTTTCATTTCTTCCTGGTCTTACTTCTGTAAAAATGGGAACTAGAGCATCCTATATGATTTCCTCTGAGAATTCTAAGAGTTGCCTTGGTGTCCCTTACAAAAGAGACAAGCTTGGGGTTGGGGTGAGGAGGAAGGAATGAAATACTTTCTACCTCTACCATGATTTGCAGGTTTGTCTCCTCCTAAGGAAAGGGACCTCAGCTCTATATATTGCTTCTGGTCTCTTAAAATCCTAACCAGATTTGTGTACCTGGACTTCATGCAAAAAGGCCATCTAATATCTCTGGGAAGAGAGACAGATGACAAATTGGACTTCTAGCTCTCTGGATCTTGCTGCTGACATACAAGGGTATTTACGCATCTGATCCACCCCCTGTGTTATTTATGTGGTCCGCTGTGTCTATAGAAGGTCTGGTAAGTATAAACTTTCTGCTTAATAGCCCAGTCCTGGAAGAGGATTGATAAGGCAGTTCATGGATGGCAGCACAGAATCCAGAGATGTGTTTTTATGCCAGAGAGCATGTTGATTTAAAACATTCACAGTCTTGCATATTAACTTTATCAGTACATGTGTCAGCCCTATTTCTGCGTACAGACACCCATATGTATGTATGTATGTATATATATATATATATATATATATATATATATATATACCTGTGCCAAATATATAATACCCTGTGTCATGTACACACCTGTTCCTCCCTCTGTGGGACTGGGGAATGCGCATGGAATGACTGAGGAACTCTACAGCCATGCTTATAACTAAATATTAGAATTACAATAACCATGAAGCATCCCTGTTATTTCTTTAATTTAGGCAATTTCCCAGCAGAATATTAAGGTGTTAATTGCTTCTGCACTTCTTTGGTTGACAGATATGTCCTTTTTCACCTAGGTAAAAGAAGCAATTATTGTAATGCTCTTGTGGGCTTGGTGAGATATTCTTTAATAGATTTTAAAGGCATTGGTAGGGCATTGTGCTTTTAAAGGGAAACTGTCTTCTATTCGTTCATGCTTGATAACAAGTGGATATTGTATTCAGACCACATAATGAATCTGTTAGAGGAAAATATGCAATGGGAAAAATACAGACAGATGTAATATGTTTTCAAGAAATATGTATCCAGATTTCAGATATGAGAAAAATACGTTTCTGTGTGTGCCTGTATCACTGACTTGAACAAAGATCAAAGAAAACAAACAAACAAACAAAAAAGAACAAGCCTTTTCCTTTAGATGTTCAGGAGGGCATATTTCTCCAGAATTTTATGACCAGGTTATTATTCTCTGAAACTGGTGTGGCCTTCCAAACAAGAGTTTGACAGGTCAATAACAATACAAATCAGAAAATACTCTTTTATCCATTGCGTGAAAGTGACTTTCACAGTCTACACTTGAACACTTGAACAGCATTTTATTTTAATGTTTCATATTTACATTCAAGAAAAATAATATTCAAAATTTTTAGTAGAATATCAAACTTTTGTTTATAAAAGTCACTTTGGCAATTTGGTCAAGCCAAGACAACCCATGTTAACTGGTGATATTGTAGAGAAGGTTGAATTTAGAATTAAAACAGATGGTCTTAAGTTCTAGCAAAATAATTTGCCCAATATGTGCCCTTAGGCGAGTTATCTAACCTTATCAGTCTTCACATTTTCATCTTTAGGATTCTGGGTTTCTGTGAAAATTAAATGTGTGGGACTCTCCTGGAAACTGCTACGCGGATATAAAGTCCTATTATCAAAGAAAGACCTAGGTTTTGTGATGCCTGAAGTTTATACAGTTTGAGAATACAAAAATATCTTTTTCAAGTTTGACAGAACCATATGGCGGTGTGAATACATTGCTGGGATATCTCCCAAGGCTTTGGAAGAAGCTCGTGCCTTTGGGAGAGGTTCTCAGGAATGTAAGCGTCAGCAGCTTAACCTGTGCATTATTCCCAAAGACCTAGAGAGGGCCAGATCTGGGAATGGCCAAACCTATCAGCTGACAGGGGTTCCTGCTTTTTAAAAAATTTTTATTATTTTCTTAGCAGTAGAAACCTTTTAAAAATCTTACCTAGAGGAACAAGCAAAAACACAGACAATATTAGCTAAAGGTGTGACCAGAGACATGGGGATAGGCCTATTTGATCTCCTTCTTCCTGGGTACCTTAAGAACTTCAGTTGAAAATGGAGTTTGGAAAAACATGTTTCATGTAGCCTAAGAACCCTCAGCAGCTGCCCCCAGACATTTCTATAGCTGTGAAACCAGGATGCACTTTATAGTTGTTCTTAAACCTACAGTAGTTGTGATGTCCTCATTATTGCCTGGTATGTATGACCTTACTTGGTTGTAATTCCGGGTGATAACATTGGGTAAATGTAATTCCCTGAAGTCTCAGGCACTAAACCCTTGGTGACCATTTGAGGAAGGAATGTGGGTTGTTGTCTGAAATGTTCTGTTGACCCTTTCTCATAGATGAAGGAAACACAAGCATCAAAACTTGCCAAATGAGTAAGAAAATCCAAGAGACAATTACAGATCACTTCCTAGGCAATGCTGTCTACCACTATTCTTGATGGCTCAGAAAATAATAGCATATATAAATATGGACGTCAATGACATGGCTCAGAAGGTGAAGGTGGAGAGGTCATAGAAATACCTTAACTGATTTATATCATTTGCACTTTCCTTTTGGTGTACGTACTTTTAGTTCTTTCATAAGTATAAAATTTAATCTCAGTGGTAAGAAATCATCATGCTGTAATTTAATTAACAGCATATTCTTTCTTACTTGTACATAAAATAAATGTGCCTTATATAAGTGATGGCATCTTGAAATCAACAAAAATGATAATTTTTAAACCATATAGTTTAGTTTTCTCACTTTATAGTTCACAGATTAAGATACAGAGAGGTTTTAGTGATTTGCCCAAGGCAACAAGGCATAATGAATGGTTTGCAAATATTTTTCTAGTGGCTGTCGCTAGTTAGCCCCAAACTAAGCCTTGGTTTTGCTGATCACTGATCATACTGTTAGGAGTTTTAACTGCTTGAGATCTATTTTTCTTACTATAATAATTCTTTGAGGGCAGGATCTAAGTAAATTATTTTTTGGTAGATAGCAAAATGTCTAGCATTTAGCAAATGATCAAAAGATATTCAATGGAAAGATGTATGTATGTATGTATGTATGTATGGATGGATGGATGGATGGATAACATCAAAACATTTCAAACATGAAGTAAGACTAGAAGATAGCTATATTTGGGTGAGATGGTATTATATATGGTGATTGAGATATTAATGCAAAGGACACAGCTGAAGAGAAACTAGTAGCAACTGGTTTGTCTAATCATTCCTTTTATGCTCACCCTAATGAAAAACAATTTTCTAGGGACAAAAATATAGCTGTTTCTCATGAACAGAAGAAAACAGCTGGACCAGGAGAGGGGCCAGAAGAGCCAAAAGTCCTCATTAGGGTAGAAGAAGCCTAAAGTATAATATAAGCATTGTCCTTGATATGGACAGCACAGCCTCCTCCAATCCTGAATCCCAGTGGGTCTCAGTAGGGCTATAATAAAACTCAAATTCCCTGCAGGGGGCCACTGGGCTTCTCCATGGAGAATCCACAGGGCTCCCTGGATGCCTCGCCTCTTGGTTATCTGCAGTGACTGCACTATTAGTTTTCCATCTGCTCCTTTATTTGAAATGGATCAAGTCTCATAAAATAAGGGAAAGTCAAATACCTGCCCCTGACATACAGGCATCTGTAACAAAATGAGAGCTACTGATTTACTGTTACCCTAGTGGTTTGGAGTCTGCCAGAGGCTAGCCTTATTTTTCAGCCCTTTTCTCAGTAGTATTTCATCTACATTTTCATTTCATCCACTGTTCAGCAATTACTTTATGATGAGTCTGAAAATATACAGCATCCAGCTGTATGAGGAGGCAATTTTATGTACTTAAAACAGTTACAAAATTCTGCTTAAGAAAAGAACCCTAATTTTCAAGTCAGTTTCCCTAACCCATAAAATGTTATCTTCCTCTTGGGGTTGTTCCAAAAGTTAAATTAGATAATGATGTGAGAACAATTTGAAACATAGAAACTGTTTTAAAATAATGGATCATCTTGGAAAATATCAAGGATTTCTGTATTTTAATTTCTCTTTTCAATTGGGTCATCTAGCTCATGCTGGATTTGTGAGTGTTTATGTACTCCTGGAAGGGAAAGGCAAAACAAGTGGATCTTTAAGTCTACTTTTCCCTGATTATTTAAGAAGTCTGATTTTTGGTTTAAGTGTATTTTTCCTCCATTTCCCTTTCAGGCAAAATGAGACTTATAAGCATCATCCTTCCAAGAAGCAACAGCCCAGACCCACTTAGTGTCTTCTCTTAGACACTGGCTAAGCTGCCTAACTCACTTAGACTGGCTCTCACTAGTGGTAGTGCAGACCTGGTATCTTTCTCAGGGTCGGGTTGTCATTCTTTTCCAGAGTGTTCTTCGCTTGTCATCTACCCAGCCGGATGACACATATCTCCCAACTCTTGCCGTTCAGCTGGACTTGCACACCTGAGCATCTAATCATTCTAATCCCACTGCAGTAGCTCTGGTTTTTCATATCCAAATAGTTATTCAACATAAGATCCCAATCAAAAAAGGTTAGACAAAAAGATTCCCCTCAGTAATAGTTCATTAATTTGCTAAGCAATTTGGTACTTGAATTTCTCTTACTATTAGGTAGAAATGATAGTAATATTGCAAGTAAAGTTCCTACTTTAAAGAAGAACTAAAATTTCTAAATATACATCTGAAGTCTACAGAACTTCCCCAGGACCACAGGTTGAGCTATTCTTTTTTTTTTTTTTAGGGGTAAAGGGGGTACTCGGGTCCCACTAAATTGCTAAGGGTCTCACTAAGTTGCTGAGGCTGGCCTTGAACCTGCTATCCTCCTATCTCAGCCTCCCAAGTACTGGAATTACAGGTGTGCACTACCATGCAGCCTGTTACTCTTTTTCAGGCTCCCAGGACATGCTGTTTGCCTCATAGGCGTTCAGACTGTGGCCTGCAGAAAGGTAGAAGCTGCGATCACTGGTTTTAGAAATGCTAGCCCCTAGCACAGAGTCTGGCAATTACAGGTGCTCAAAAATATTTTGGGACCAAAACAGCCCACATGTAGCTTTAAGAATGTAGTTCACTTCTCTAGGGGAACATTGAAGATCAAGAGCAATCTGAAACTTAGCTGGGCCAATTGCTGCAGTTTAACTTGGAGAATACAGTTTTCAATCATGTCAACAACTTTGAAAGGGTGACTACAACCACTAAAAGTAAAAATCACGAATGGCGAGTTTTCCCAAAGGAAAATTGCTTAGGGCTTTTGAAGCAGGCACGATTACTAGATCTCTTGCCTAGAAGGTTATTTTTTTTCCCGGTCCTTGTGGATTCTATATCTGAATGTCCATCATTTGGCCCATCTTGTTTTGGAAAAGGGAAGACTTTCCAAAGGTGATCCACTTCCTGTCTCTGATACCTTGCATCCTGGTTTTACTTAGACTATCAGATGATTAGGAATATGTGACCAATAGATTTGGGCGCTGTTTGCTATTCCATGACCTCTACCTGACATGCACACAAATCATATAAAAATTATAAAAATTATATAATAATTGTGTTTGATTATCACAATTGCTCAAACATGATCCTCTAGGTCAGATTTTTCTCAAATAGGATTCTTAGACTCCAGAGGAGTCCTTACCTAAGAATGAATTCCCCTGAAATCATACACAAAATATTTCTGGGATGAGATTCCACAGCTTTCATTACATTCTCCAAGTAGCCTATGACCCCACAAAAGGTTAAATACTGCTGCTAGTTATTTTGTCTTAAATTCATAACAATCAAAATACAGTAGCAGATTGGCAATCTACATACTTAAAATATTTCAATATAAAAACAATAATTACACTACTACTACTAATAATAATAATAATGCTGTTGCTAAGATATATTAAACACTTACTATGTGATAGGTACTATTTATTCTCAGTTCTTTGTAAGAACTTTGTCACCTAATCTTCAAAATATCATATAAGGTAGATATTGTTCTCCCCATTTTAGAGGTAAGGAAACTAAGATCTAGAAAAACTAAACAACTTGTTAATAAATTAGAGCATTGGGAAACTTAGTAGTAAATTTTGACAATCAAAGAACTGATTTGGGAGAAGTGGAAAACTTGAAAGAATTCTAGTTGTCCTATTTTAAAGGCAGTGATTTTTTTCACTTAATGCTTTAGAGCATTAAGAGCATGGTATCGGAATCAGTTATACCAATAAACGTGTCCACATCTATGTGCTCTCTACTTATTTTTAAAACCCTACCTAAATATCATATAATTTTAGAGATCACAAATTTTTATATTCGGTACTGCATATTTGTATATTTCCTTTCTTTTGAGGTGTTCCAAGAAGAAACAGAGATATTAATCCAGCCTTCCCCATCACTGCCTGAGATAAATACTGATCATAATTTTATTTCACGTGAATATTTGGGCTGGGTGATATTTATATGCTGCACATCCCTGCCACTAATCTAATTTATGCTCAGACTCCCAGGGGATGAGAAAAATTCTGGTACATCCCTCATGTCACTGCACAGCAGTGGAAAGTGCCGAAAGACCTTTCTCTGCTACTCTGTGGCAAGAACTGAAACTGGAAATGCAGCCGTTTATCACGGAAACCCAGCTTTGATCCCTGCAGCTTTGCTGAACCAGGGGATGTTAGGAGGAGCTCGAAATGAGTATTGGAAAAAGCATCTGTTTATTTCCTGAGAGGGATAAACTTCCTAGTGGCACCACTAAAAAAGTAATATACGGATAAAACTGTTGTGTGAGCAGTAATATCCATTCCAAAAGCAGTAGGCAGATACAGCTATAGTATTCTGATGTGAGCCCCAATCCCCCTTACTAAGGCATTGGTAAAAATAATCAGCCGAGTAAGCATAGGGAAATAACCCTGTCTGCTCCTGTTCAAATGCTGCTCCTTTATCATCTTGCTTCTGCACCATCCAGCCAGCATTCTATTTTCCACGAGCCAGTGCTCACTGCCTGTCACAATGCCCTGGTTCAGGCCTGCAGTGCTCATGCATTCAGCAGTTACCAGGCACCCACTAATGTTCCGGGCACCTCTCTAGACACTAGAGACAGCAGGGGACAAAACACTGTCTCTAACAACACCAACATCAAAATTTGTGATTTACTGTAGGGAGTTTCCATCCATAGTATTTCTAGTTCACCTTCGTGGTATTTTTTTTTTTTTATTCTATGCAGTTGATGAAACTTCAGGAAGTAAAGAGCTTCACCAGCACCTATTTTCCTGAACATGTTTCTGGTATTTGCTTTTAACACATTTCCTCTTTGTATGCTATCTATAGCTATAGAATGAAAATCTTATAGACCCAGAGGCATAACAAAAACTAAAGTTAAATTTTCCCTTGGTACTTAAATCTCATTACATTTCTCTTATCCAACATTGCGTGCTTCCCTCTGTTCTGATCTCTCACAACACTATAAACCTCCTCTTGTTTTCTAGCTTCCCTTTTTCTATGACAGACATCAACATCCACCAATCAAACCAGCTGGAAGCCCTGAGGGCCTTTTGACCCTCCTCTTCCTTGTTCCCCGCATCCTAATTGGTCTTTCAACTCCTTTTCATTAACATATCTGGAGTCAGTGCCATCCACAGAACCACTGGTGTATTTCAGTCTCTCGTGTGTTACCTATGTATGGTGTGACCAACTACCTGTTCCCCCAAATCCACCCTTCCCTATTGCCTGGGGACCTGTCCAGGCTGTAACCTTAGCCTCCTTTGAAGTTAGGTGTACCCATGGAGTGAGGGCTGCCCTTGAGATGTGAATATATGCGGCCAGCGAAGGCATGGAAGAGAGCCCGCTTTCCCCTTCCCTCTGCTGAAGGCAAATAGACATATTTGTAGAGCAGAAGTTCCCAAACTTTTTCTGTTCACAGAAAACTTAGTGTTTCAATAATTTTTTACAGCACCTCTAGGCCAAATGAAAGACACATAGTTCAATTTATGACGTAGTTAAATCCAAACAACACAATTCATATTTTATCTTAACAAGTTGTATTAACCATTTGAAAAGAAACATTTAAATTAAAAGAACAAAGTTTGTTTATTTCATTCTTAAGTAATCACAAGTGTCTAGCAACAGTATGTAGGTGCTTGTTAGCTATTGTACAACTTCTCAAACCCACAAATCAGATTAAACACCGACAACCTCATTTCCTGACATGATTCCTGCAATGATTACCTAGTTTTGGAAAAATACGACATGAATGTTGAACTGCATTGCCTCAAGCTGTTAGGTGCTGTTGTGTCCAATGGATAGCACATACGGCTGTGTTTCGCTCAAAAATTTAAAATACCCCAAAGTGGTCCTGTGACTTCACCATGAAACTTAGGGTGCCTCCATGCACCCTTTGGGAAACAGAGTGATAGGGGATAAATGAGTCACAAAATGGAAAAGAGCACAGATCTATGCATCTCTTGGAAGATTCATGTGGAAGGAGCTGAAGGATGATCAGAAACACTTACCTAGGACTTGGATAGGAGCAGAATAAGCTCCTGTTGTATTTGAGCTATTACTCATTTTTTTGATTTGCTGATACTACTTAGCTTAACTTAATACAGTATACTGCCCAGCATGGCGGTGCCTGCCTGTAATCCCAGTACTTGGGAGGCTGAGACGGGAGGTTTGCAGGCTCAAAGCCAGCCTCAGCAATTTAGCAGGACACTGTTTTAAAATAAGATAAAAAATATGTATATATATATATAGGACTGTGGGTGTAGCTTGGAGGTAGAATGTCTCTGGGTTCAATCCCCAGTACCAAACAAACAGACAAACAAACATTATATTACTGCAGTAGCTTCCTGATGGTTCTCCTTGACCCAAGTCAGATGCCTTTCTTCCCAACACTTCATGCCACCATTACCAAACCAGTGTTTCACACTAGCAATGGGCTAACCTTTTCTGAAACTCAAATCTGGTACTTCTCTGGAATCTTTCATGAACTAATCTCTGTTTGCTTCCCAGTCTCTTTTTGGTCAATCTCTCCTCATGCCCCAAACCCTAAATTGGTAAGAAAAAAAAAATGAACATATGTACATTGAAAGTAGTAATAGAATGCCATTTATAATCATTCCCAAACATGGAATAGATGCAAAACTAACAACATATGTATAACTTTTATGCTGAAAGCTAAAAAACAAAAAATGCTGATGAAAGAAATCAAAGGATAAAATCTAAATAATTGAAGAAAAATGGCATACAAAAGATGAACACAAATCCTTTAAAAATATGAACAACATTTTTGATAACTGTAGACAAGATTATTTTAAAATTTGCATGGAAAGGCAAATGAAGAATTCCAAAAAACATGAGTAGAATATAAAGAATTATTCTACAAAATTTCAATATATTATTTAGTTATAGTAATAAAGAACATACAGTATTAATAGAGGAATAGACACATAGATCAATGAAAAAAAACAGAGGACCCAGAAACAGACCCAAACAAATGTGCCCAACTAGATTTTACAAGATTCAAAAGCAATTCAATAGATGAAAAGAAGCCTATTCAACAGACATTGCTACAACAATTGGACATCTATAGATAAAAAAGGAGAAGGAGAAAGAGAAGAAGAACCTTGACCAAAGTCTCATACCTTGTGTAGAAAGTAACTCAAAATGGATCATAAGCCAGGTGTGATGGCACACACTTGTAATCCCAGTACTTGGGAAGCTGAGACAGGAGGATCACAGATTTGAGGCCATCCTCAGCAGTTTAGCAAGGTCCTCCACAACTTAGTGAGGCCCTGTTTCCAATTAAAAATAAAATAGGACTGGAGATGTAGCTCAGAGGTAGAATGCTCCTGGGTTCAATCCCCAGTACTGCAAAAAAAAAAAAAAAAAGGATCACAGACTTAAATGTAAATCATAATGTTATGGGAACTATAGGAAATACTTAGAAACTGTGAGGGAAACAGAAGAGAATTTGAGGATCTGTGGCTTTGCGATGAGTTCCTAGACTTGAGAAAATCATGATTCATAAAAGGAAAAACTAATCAGTTGGAATTCATCAAAATTGAAAATGTTTGCACTACTGAAGTCCTTGTCAAAAAGAATGAGAATAAAATCTACAGACTGGGCTAAAATATCTCCAAACCATGCATTCAACAAAGGACTAGTATCTAGAACATCTAAGCGATTCTCAAATCTCAACAATACAAAAGCAAACAGTGTAATTAGAAAATGGAAAAAAGATATGAAGAGACAGTTCACCAAAGAGGATATACAGATGGCAAATAAATATATAACCAAAAATGCTCACTATTGCTCCTTAGGAATGGCTCAATTACTCAAAAATGAAAGCTATAATAAGATATCACTACATACTTATAAGAAGGACCAAAATAAAAACTAGTGGCAGCACTAAATACTTGTTAAGACTTGGGAAACTGAATGACTCTTACCCTACTAGTGTGAGTGTAAAATAGTACAGCTACTCGGAAAACAGCTTGGCAGTTTATAGAATAGTAAATATGCAACTACCATGTGACCCACAAATTATACTCCTGGGCATTTGTCCCAGAGAAATGAATATTTATGTTCACACAAAATCTGTGCATGAATATTTATATCAGCTTTATTCATAATACCCCCAATCTGGAAACAACCAAGATGTCCTTCAACAGGTATATGGTTAAACGGACTCTTGGTCTTGTCTGTACCATGGAATATCACTCAGCAATAAAAAGGGGCAAACCCTTGCCACAGATAGCAACTTGGAGGAATCACTAAAGAACGATGCTCAATATAAAGGGTCAACCCTGAAGGGTTCACTTTGTATGACTCCATTTATTTAGCATTCTCAAAATTATACAAATAGAAAATAGGTTAGGGGTGGCCAGGTGTTAAGAAAAGGGTAAGAGTAGGAGGGAAGTGGATGTGGCTATAAAAGGATAGTATGACTGATGCTCCTAGTGAGGGAAATGTTCTCCATCTTGACTCCATTGATGTCAGTATCCCAAGTGTGATGTTACATTGTAATTTTGCAGGGTGTTATCATTGGGGAAAACAAGGTAAAGGGTACCAGGAATCTTTAGGTTATTTCTGACAAGGGTATATGAATCTATGATTATCTCAAAATTAAAAGTGTAATTACAAGTTTCATCTTAAAAAAGCAAACAAACCCATCAGCCAGTATTCAGATTCAATTGATCCAGGGTGAGCCTAGGCCTCAGTATATATACACATACTTTTTTGTACTGGGGATTGAACCCAGGGGCATTCTACCTCCAAGCTACACATCCCAGCCCCATTTTATTTTTAATTTGTAAACAGAGTCTCATTAAGTTGCCGAGGGCCTTGTTAAGTTGCTGAGGCTGGCCTCGAGAGCTTCCAATCCTCCTGTTTCAGCCTCCCAAGTACTTGGATTACAGGTGTGCACCACCACGCCCAGGCATCATTTTTTTTAAGAGCTCCCCAGGTGATTCTACATGCAGAGAGAACTGAGCAACTGCAACTTGAACTCCAGGACGTGCACTTCCCAGAACCCATAGAATTGCCTACCATTTGTTATTCTCTGCCGTTAACACGTCCCCTCCCTCCATTTGCCTGGCTGAGGCTGTCCTCAAGATGGACCACAGGGGTAACTTCTCTGAAGCACCATCCAGAGCCATGCTTACCCAGATTAGGTAGGACCCTCCAGGTTTCACCACACTAGCTCTTGTTGCTCTGTTGTAAATAACATTTATGTCTGTTTCTCCTCTTTTAGCAACTCTTATTACAATTATCTATTTTGTATATGTAGCTCCTAAACTTCAAGGACTTATCAAAAATTAGGAGTAACTTCCCTTTTTTGGTTTTAGCCTCACAATACTTTTTTAAAAAGCAAAGAAGCCAGGCGTGGTGGTGCACACTTGTAATCCCAGTACTTGGGAGGCTGAGACAGGAGGATGGCAGGTTTGTGGCCAGCCTCAGCTACTTAGTGAGGCCCTCCGCAACTTAGTGAGACTCTGTTTCAAAATAAAGAATAAAGAATAGGGCTGGGGGTGTAGCTTGGAAGTAGAATGCCCCTGGGCTCAATCCCCAGTAGCACTAAATAAATAAATAAATAAATAAGCAATGAGGCAAGAGTTCTCAGATACCACGCATTTCACAGAACAAAATAAAAATGGTATGCTGCATTAATTTTATTAATTAAGTGCTCTGATGAATAATTAATTTTACTATATGCAAAGTGCTGTTTAGAAAACAATGAAATGACCTGGTGTGGTGGCACAAGCCTGTAATCCCAGTACTTGAGAGGCTGAGACAGGAAGATCACAGATTCAAGGCCAGCCTCAGCAATTTAGCAAGCCCCTCAGCAACTTAGCAAGACCCTGTTTCAAAATTTAAAAAAAATAAAAAAGGGCTGGGAGTGTAACTCAGAGATAGAATGCCCCTGCGTTCCATCCCCAATACTGAAAAAAGAATAGAAAACAATAAAATGGTCTGCTATCAGTTCAGAATGCCTTATGCCTTTGATGCTACTTTTCTTTCTATTTTGTTTGTTTATTGGTTTGTTTTGCTTTGTTTTTCTGCATGTCCAAGTAAATCTAGACTCTAACCAACTTAGGGAGGCAGATACTAAGGGCTTTGCAGTCTCCTTACCCAGGTCACCTGCTTCTCTGTATCTGTTTTTTACAGTCTCTCCGGGAGACATGATTGGTGGTGTGACATCCAATCACAATTCTATTACCTCTTCCAGGGAGACATTATGGGCAGGCTCTCTCTACTCTTTCCCAGCAATATTAAAGAGCAAGCTAGTATGCTTTGGCAACACAATTTTTCACAGAATCTTTGCAAGGATACATGTTCTATTTTTGCAATATAGTAAAATACATCTTGTACCAAAAACATTATATTGCTACTTTTATTGATGTTGTTAACTTTATAGACTAATTTAGGGAGAATTGATATGTTTTTTATGTTGGGTTATGCTATCCCCTGGAATATTAGTTCCTAGATGGCAAGAATTTAATCCATATGATTCAGTGCTATATCCCAATGCCTTGAACACGGCGTGGCGCATAGGAAGTACTCAATTTTTATTGAATGTCTGAATTGTCTATCTTTCCATTTATTTTGATTTTATATCCCTCAGAAGTTCTTTAAAGTTTTTTTGCTGAGGGTGGCAGTGCACACCTGTAACCCCAGTTCAAGGCTGAGACAGGAGGATCACAGGTTCGAGGATAGCCTCAGCAATTTAGCAAGATCCTTAGCAACTTAGTGATAACCTGCTTCAAAATAAAAATTGTTTGGTGGTAGAATGCCCCTGGGTTCAATTCTTGGTAGAAAAGACAAGACAGGACAGGACGTTATTTCAAGTTTTCTTCCAATAAATCTTGTACATTTTTCCTAGGGAAGAAACGTATTTTTCATTTTGGTTATAGAAGTAGCAGATCAATGATAACTTCTAATTGACTGTTGTTTGGCTATATAAAGGCTATGTGTATATTATTATATTAATTTTGTAAAATCTGTTATTTAATTTTTTTTTTTTGTCCATAAGAATTTTTAGTAATTCTTCACTTTCACCAAGCATCGTTGTTACTTTTCTAAAACCTTCCTGGAGTTCAGTAACCTTAAAGATTGAATTACAACCCCCCAAAAAAAAACCCCAAAAAACAAAAAATGACTAAATCCCATTTTATCAGTGAGACTCTTGTTGGTTACGTTGCATAAGTCGTGGTCCGGATGTAAACCTGCAATTTCTTTTCTAAGATAATTAACCACGGTGATTAAGGGAAATGTCAGATCCAGAACCATCTCAGTCCTTGCCAGTTGCGCATCATCTGTTCCCTGTGCTGCTTGCTAATTCAAAGAGACTAGAATGCATGCTGTGAGGTCCTCTTCATTTGGAGAAGAATATTTGCAATTTAAATCACAAAAGAAAGAACTTGTCAGTGCAGATGGACTTGCCCAAGCTCCGCTGTCTTACTGCAGTGTTTGTTCACTAAGCCTTGATATATATAAGTGAACTCATGCAAATGAATGCATCTGTCTTCATTTCTCTATGCCATGAAATCATTATGCAAACATTAAGCACCAAAAAAGACATAAATGATGCATTACTCGAGTAGAGGGTACAGGTTAGCTTTCTGCGGGTTCTTCCCTCTCTCGACCTCCTCTTTTCTCCCACCCCCTTTGGAAACACCCACAGCAGATTTCGTCAACTCCTTCAGGACTACAGATACCTATTGGCAGCCAACATTCTTGTGATGCAGTGCATTTTCTTGTAACAACATTATCTCTTCACTCTGGAGCTATGCCTAATTTATATTCCTTCTTTGGTCTGCTCTGCCCAGCTAATCCTGATCAATAAGTACAACAGATTGCTCAGAAGACAAACTTGTGAAATAGATGTTGCATCTGGAACCTCGAGGCTTAGGTTGACATTGTTTCCAGGACCATCTCCTCTGTGCCTGCCTTGCTTACAACCCGCCTGTGGCACAGTGGGCCGCCGCTTTGCCTCTGTGACTAGGCTACACATCTCAAGGATAAGGGCCTTAGCTTTTTCCATCTTTGAGTTTCATTGTTTGGCTCACAGTAGGCGTTCAGCAAATTATTGAATGTACAAATTACTCAATTTGTTGATTGAAAATAAATATTTTCTTTCTCATTATTAAAGTTAGTTATGATGAAAAGATTTGGAATATTTTCAAATGAAAAGGTAATTGACTATTATCAATTTTGAAAGTAGCCAGATCAATGGATTTACATATATATATACATACATATATATGTTACATATATATAAGCAAATATAATGTGTGTATATGTGTGTGTGTGTGTGTGTGTGTGTGTGTGTGTGTGTGTGTATGTTGTACTGGGGATTGAACCCAGGGGCAGTATACCTCTGAGCTATACCCCCACCCTTTTTATTTATGAAACAGGTTCTCACTAAGTTGCTGAGGGTCTCTCCAAGTTGCTGAGGCTGACCTCAAACCTGAGATCCTCCTATCTCAGCCTCCCAAGTACTGGGATTACAGGTGTGTGCCCAGCATCTGGCTAATGGATTTATATTTTAAAGAATAAATTAATTTAAAGGAATTGAGCTTTTCTAAATTTTTGAGATTCAACCAGAAACCTGAGAAAGATCTGGGTTCCTTGGAGAGAAAACAGTACTTTCCCCCTCTCATAAGATTGCTCCCCCATGTAATGGTATCCTATTTTAAGCAGGAAACATGTCCTTGAAAACTCGAGTAAGAATAAAGTTTTTATGAATAGAAACTTACCTCTCACATGCCTGGTATTACTCTATCATAGTTGCTTCTTTGTGAATTTCTGATTGGGCCTTAAGATGGACACTTAAAATAAAACTATGCTTCTAACTCTTCAAGAAAGGTCTA
This sequence comes from Glis glis, assembly GCA_004027185.1. Taxonomy (NCBI): domain Eukaryota; kingdom Metazoa; phylum Chordata; class Mammalia; order Rodentia; family Gliridae; genus Glis; species Glis glis. The sequence continues at coordinate 82,205 of PVJS01000585.1, read as the reverse complement.
TACTCAAATGTTTAAATATACAGGCTTACTCTGCATATTTAAAGGAGATGCAAAGAATTCTTTGGTTGGGCACTTTACATCTCTGTGCTACAAACAGTCACTCTGTCATCTTTGTTACTTTATTGACTTTTTTTTTTAATAATTTATACCTTGCCTTCTGCCAACAATGATTTATAGAGGTTATTTGTTAAGTCAGTCTCTTCAAATATCCGTTGGGTCCATGTAGGTTTCTCTGGTTGTATGAAGGGTTGTTTGTTTTGTTTTGTTTTAAGGGGCCACAGGAGGAATCACACAATAATGGGCTTGGTTACAAATGTTCCTGGTGAAGGATGTAAAAAGACCTGCACTTGTATGCACTTGACAAGAATTTTGATCTTTGAATTTGGATCCTTATTTGGTCTCTGATGTAAAATGTTGTAGATGAAGCAGATGTCATGCATGTTCATATCCCTTTCCTTAGCTTCTGCCTTAAAGGGCAGCGACAACTCACACATGTAGTGTCCTGAAACTGCCATGGAAACGCGGCCCCCAGCAATAGTGTGAACATCCCTGGTGTGAACGTCCCAGGACCTGGCAGCCTTGACCGCCCTGTCTGTCCTGACGCTCTCTACAATGCTGAGGAGAACAGCAGCCTGCAACCCCTTGCTTCCTTTCCCCAACTACTCTGTTCTCCTCACTCACTCAGATGAGAGATTATTTTTGTCCCTAACAAGATTTGATTGTTTCTTTGCCTGGTGGGATAATACACCAGCAGTAAAAATTTTAAAATCTTTACAAAGAGCATTCATAGAGATTTTTGACATCATTAATTAACTGTTATGTATAATTAAGAAAAGGGCAGGGTTGTACAAATAATCTTTTTTAAACTTGACTTTGAAAGATTAAGTCAAGTCTGTTCTTGCATCTTAATATAAATATCTTTGATGTTTCCAAAGTTCATAATCCCTGAAATTTATAACTGATTTGGGAGAACTTGAAAAACCATCCAGTTTCCCCATCCCATACCCAGAAAGTGTGTATATAAGGAGGGGAATTCTAAAACAGTATTTATCATAATTTATCATAATTAGCCTCTGGATAGGTAATATTGACTTCCCATTTTTATTTCTGAAAGAAAGAATATTCTTAAGGTTTTCTTGTCTTCTGTTTTGTCTAAACTAAAAAGATTTGTTGGCCCAGGTGGTGCATGATTTATAATCCCAGTACTTGTGAGGCTGAGACAGGAGGATAACGGGTTCAAGGTCAGCACATGGTAACTTAGTAAGATCCTGTTTCAAAATAAAAAATAACATAGGGTTAGGAGTATAGCTCAGAGATAGAATGCTCCTGGGCTCAATTCCTGGTACAATAAAAATAAATAAATAGATTTGAGTTCCCTCTTGGTGTTTAGACATTATTTCCACAAGATCTGTGAGATTTTTAAATATTGTTACATAAAGAATGAGAGATTTACAGCAGTTATTCAGAAATTCTGAGGACCAACCCTTCCTTGCTATACATACTGTGACATATTCATCAAAATGAATGATATAAGTTGCTATATGAGCCACTGTGCTTTGCTTTTGAAAGACAAAAAAGAAGTACAGTCGATACTATTTTTCTTGAAGCTGAGGAGAGTGCTCTTCCATAAGGTGGCTTCCTATGCTAAAAGGTACCATGAACTTGGAGTCTTCAACTACACTACATATATTCATATTATTTAAAATCCTGTACTAACTCCTTACCTGACATCTGTCATTGTTCCATTTGGAGTTACAAGAAGAGAAGCCAGAGAAAGTCACCAGGGAGTGGTAGGGAAAAAAAAAAAGAGTCAATGTCATCATTGGTCCATAAGGCAATGTGGACTACTGATTGTCAGCCTAGAGTGAGCTACCCCACTGGTGCCATTTAACAACCTGTCATGGAGTATCTGCCTCAGCGCTATCTATATGTGCACTTCTATGAGATCCTCTGCAAATTATGATGAAGGGAGGCCACAGATATCTTGTCTCGTAGAAGAACACGTGGAAAGAGCTTATGGGGAGGAGTCACCTAATCACACAAAACAACCTCTGTATCTACTCTCATTTAACAGGGCAAACACTTTTCTTTTACAGAGGAATTCAAGGGCTCCACCATCGTTGAACTGATGAAGAAAGAAGGCACCACCCTGGGTCTGACCGTGTCAGGAGGAATCGATAAGGATGGCAAGCCCAGAGTGTCGAACCTGCGGCAAGGAGGGATCGCTGCAAGGTAACTGCCTCCCGGGAAACGCAGAAACGTGGGGTGTGGTTAATTCAAAAATTAAAGCATTGTCAGAAAAGGTCACTGATAAATAAATGACAGTTGCTATCTGCCAGGCGGCACGTCCCAGCAGGGCATGTTTCAAAAGCTGTTCCCCCTCCTGCACTCGGCTTTTCTGGCCTATGCCGAAGTCACTAGAGAGGTTTCTGTGTCCTCTCGGGAGTAGCCAGGCTCTCAGAAGGTTTGAATTTTAACTGGCTTATATGGATCTAGTCCTCAATGTGCCATTGAACAGCAGACAGGCTGCATAGGGAATGAGACGCTCGGGTCATCTAAATGTGACACAGATGACCACACGATGTGTCTGTGGAAACTGCCACAGGGAAGTAGCGAGCCCAGGAAGAGCAGGAGGCCCCCCTGAGTTTCCAATAAAAATTCTCATTTTCTACTTATCTACATGTGACACTTTCCTTTTCACCAATTTAGAGAGTTGGTTTCCAAAAGGACAGAAGGCTTAGAGGAGGAGTTCTCACTTTGTCCTTCTTCCCAGGAACTGCAAATTACTCTAGTTCTTGCCAGAGGCAGAATGTCCTAGATACTGGGCAACGGTGGGCTTGCTTTACAGACGCATTCTCAATTTGACTCAGAAAGAGGAGATGGGATGATCAGGTTTCATTAAACGTGAAGTTAATGGTCCTTAAATCCTGGACACCAATATTCTTCACATAATCCCAAATTCGATTTTAGAGTTCTTGCCTTATAAGGTGTCATCTGCAATTACTTCTGATGATCAACCTGTTTGTACAATTTATAATTTAAACTAGCTGATTGCCCCATGACTTGAAGATATTGCTTGTAAGAGAGGCTGGCATGAACACGAGCACCTTGACCCACCTCCTTTGGGCTTTAAGAGACTTTCCTTGGCCATGGACAAACTCCCAGTGAAGATATTGACATCTGTGAGATGTCCCAAACATAGCCAGTGAAAATAAAAAAAAGACCTGGAGTATCTGGGATCTGGATCTATCCGCAGAGAACCAGCCCTAAAGGAGCTGGGGAAAAAATGTTTCTCAGCCAGGCACAGTGGTGCATGCCTGTAATCCCAGTAATCAGGGGACTGAGACAGAAGGATTGCAGGTTCAAGGCCAGCCTCAACAACTTAGCAAGACCCTCAGCAACTTAGCAAGAGCCTTTTTCAAAATAAAAAATAAAAATTCCTGGGAGTGTAGCCTCAAGGTAGAATGCCCCTGGGTTTAATCCCCAGTGCCAAAAATAAATAAAATATATAAAGGGCTAGAGTTATATCTCTGAGGTAAAATGCTCCTGGGTTCAATTCCAGATTACCCCCACAAATGTTTATCTTGATTTTTTAATATGCTTTTATTGGTGCATTATAGTCTCACATAGTATTGTTAACAGTGACATACATGCACACAGCACTGAGGCAAAAGGTTAGGGGGAAAACTCAGAGAGAGTGGCACACCAGAGCAGGACTTGTGAAGTGTGACAGACAGCTGACTCTCGTCCTCACTTGGCTGTGCTCCTCTTAGGGGCTAGTCATGTTCTAGGAGCAAGGACTTCGCCGTGTCACCTTGTAGGTTTGTCCATTCATGAGGGGAAAGTGGAAAAATGATTCAGGCTGGCCTGTGGAGAGGATGGGTCCACTGAAGTGACATTGTCCCTCTTGCAGAAGTGACCAGCTAGATGTGGGGGACTACATCAAGGCAGTGAATGGGATCAACCTGGCAAAATTCCGCCATGATGAGATCATCAGCTTGTTGAAGAACGTTGGGGAAAGAGTGGTTCTTGAAGTCGAGTACGAGCTGCCCCCAGTCTGTAAGTAACGGCGATCCGTGTTCCCTCCTAAAGCAGTTATCTTCTCTGTTTCCTTTTCCCATTTGTGTCTCATTGCAGAAATGTCAGAGCAAAGATTCCTGAGGTTTAGAAAGTATTGGAATTGAGAAACAAGAACTAAAAAGAGAATAGGCGGCAATGAAGTTATCTAGGGCCCACGTGACATTAGGGTGATCTAGGAACATATTTTTGCCACTGAAGCTATTTTAATTAACAGTTAACATATTTATACATTCTGTGCATTAGGTGCTATCCAAGCTTTGTACTCTGGTTTAGGGAAAGCATGTTTCTTGTGTTTTATATTGACTCTTCTATAGGTATGTTCATGTCTGAAACATAATTTCAAATCACATTGTTCTCAAGTAATAATAATAGTAATAACAAGAGCATCCAACACATTTGAAAGCTTACTAAATGCTGGCATTATAAGGAAGTTGACTTGCATTGACATATGTAGTCCTCACCAGAACAAGGATCAACAGAGATAAATTTTAATATCAAATAGCCAGGTTCAAATCCCAGATTCACCTTTCATTAGCTACGTACCTTTGATGAAGCTATTTAAATATTCTATGCCTCAGTTTCCACATCTTTAAAACGGGGATAATATTAGTTCCTACTCATACATTTATTATGAGGATAATGCAGTTAATATTTGTAAAGCACTTAGAATAGAACAGTGCCTGGCAATATAAAAGTTTTAAGAAAAAATAAATCAATCATTCAGTAGTACAACGCAGGCATAATTATTATGATTTTCTCACTTTACAGATGCTTAAATTAAGTATCTTTCCCAAATTAGTAGTCTGCCAAGTCCGTATTTGGACCGCACTGCCCATGTACTTGTTCTTGTGAGGTAGACCTTATACTGTGTGTTTTCACTGCCCTGCATTTAAGCTATGCTGTTCTGGCACCACCTCTCCTGTTATTAGTGATTAATCTCTTTGCTCTTCCCTGCTGGAGAGAACTCAGACTGAGTGTACATTGTTGGTGAGAATCCATTTGTTTTGTAATGATTTATTACATTACACCTGCTATGTCCCAACCACCACTACATTCTGGGAGCTTGAGGTACATCAGTAGAGCAAGGGAAGACAGGTAATAAAACAAAGCCCTAATGAATAAGTAAATTATATAGTAGGGGTCATAAATGCTATGGGAAAAAGAAATTAGAGCAAGGAGAGGGGTTGGGAGTGACAGAATTAGGGTGGGATTCCAGTTTTAAATAAGATGGCTAAGGAGCAGCCACTGTAAAGGAGGCATTTGCCCATGACTTGAAGGAGGTGGGGAAGGTGGCTCTATGGATTTATGAAGGGAGAGCATTCCAGGAAGAAGGAACAGCCAATTCCAAGACCAAAAGGTAGGAATACACATGGGGCTATTCTGGAAATATTAAGAGGGGCAGCTGTGGCTGGAGCAGAACACACAGGAAGACAAGAGACGAGGTCAGAGGTCAGCATCCTTGTAGACTATCGGGCGGGCCTTCTGTTTTGCTCTGAATGATGAAAGAAGTCACTGTATGGCTTGGAAAAGAGGAAAAACCATGATCTGATTTATGTTGCGAAGGCTCTCCCAGGCCGCTATGTTGAGAACAGACTGCAGGGGACAAGGTAGAAATGGGGAGGCGGCCGCACCGATGCAGGTGAGAGGCGATAGTGGGCATAGGGAGAAGAGGTCACATTCTAGGTCTATTTTGAAGATAGAGCCAACAGGACTTCCTAATTGATTTTATGTGGTTTGTGCAAAGACTAACCTTGGGGTTAGCCAAGACTAGCCTGAGTAAATGGAAGGATGGAGTTGCCATTAACAGGGGTGGGCAAGACTGTGGGAAGGGCTCGCTTGTGGGGGGACGACCTGAAGATCATTTGAAATACTACATTTGAGATGTATATTTGACATGCACAAGGAAATGTTAAGAAAAGAGCTGGAGATACTGTTTGGAGTTTGGGAGATCTGGATTGGAAATTTAAATTGAGAGTAATGGGACTAGAGGTGATATTTGAAGCTTAGGACCAGATTAGAGCCCTCTGGGAATAGGTACCTAGCTAATTAATAAGTTCCTGATCTTAACATAAAATGTAGTACTGAAGCCTGGCGTGGTGGCGAACGCCTATAATCCTAGTACTTGGGAGGCTGAGACAGGAGGATCACAGGTTTGAGGACAGTCTGAACAAGTACTGAGACTCTCATCCACCTAGCAAGACCCTGTTTCAAAATAAAAATAAAATAGGGTGGGGGGTGTAGCTTGGAGATAGAATGACCCTGGGTTCAATCCCACACACACACAAAAAGTGTAGCACTGAAAATTTGGTACTCATTTTATAACAAAATCAATTTAAATCTATATTAAAAAACCTTGCTACAATATTTTTTTAAAATTTTCTCAAGAGTAGGGTCATACTCTTAAGTGTTAAGGGCTTGGATGTGTTACTAGTTCAATGTCTGCCTTGCTCATTTCTAGCTCTGTAGCCTCAGGGGTGTTATTTAAGTTCTCTGAGCCTTCGGTTTCCCAATAATATGAACTACTATTATATTTTTTATGTGGTACTGGGAATTGAACCCGGGGGCATTCTACCTCTGAGCTGTATCCCCAGCCCTTTTTTTTTTTTTTGTTAATTTTGAAACAGGGTCTCACTAAGTTGCTGAAGGCCTAGCTAATTTGCTGAGGCTGACCTCGAACCTCCTGTCTCAGCCTTCTAAGTACTGAGGTTACAGGCATGTGCCACGGTTTCAGGCTTTTCATTATTATAATATTATATTATTACACTGAAAATACTGTATTTTCTTGCACTTTAGAAGAGACAGTTTGCTTTGAAATCATTCTCTCAAATCATTTCCATAATGTTAAGAAAACCAGATATCTAGAGTTAATGCTCCTTGATTATGTATTTGCATTCCACGGAGTACATAAATATCAATAAAACACAACCTTTTCCTAAAGGAGCTTTTAGTGTAGCTTTCAGGTTTGGGCCCAAAATGGAGATTTTCCCAATATTATGGGTAATTCAGAGCTGGAGATCTGGGGGAAGACTTGAAGGAGATAGTGCAGGTCAAGTAGGAAGAGGGCTCAGCAAGAGGGTGAGACGATACAGCCCCGTGCACAGGTTAAGCCACAACAGACAGAATTCTCAGGGCATAAAGGCACCGGCAGAGAGGCCGTGGATAGGTATGAGGCCATGGATAGGGGTGAGGCTGTGGATAGGGGTGAGGCTGTGGATAGGGGTGAGGCCGGAAAGGTAAACAGGAGTCAAACGCTGAGGAGGGCCTTCACATCATACTGGCGAAGCCGGAATGGCAGCAAGTGGCCCGTAAGGGGTCCTTCAAGGCTTAAAACTGCATCATCGGATTGGAATTTTTGGATTTATCATTTTGGAGACCAAATGGAGACTGGATTGGAGGCTATAAACCTGAAAACTGTTACGGTTTTCCAAAAGGGAAGTGATATCCTAAATCTGCATCTCATTCATAGAGACAGTTAAAGAGGAAAGGATGGGTGTCAAATGGTTAGGAGAAAAAACCTGCCATGACTAGGTGATTAGACTGGCTTTTTCTCCCTCACACAATAAAGCTGATGGGGAGAAAAAGCTATGTTTTTAAATGTAAAAGTGTGAATTTTCATGGTAGAAATCAGATAGAAGAGGTCTCTTCTCTAAGGATGATCTCCGTCTCTTTTTATTATGTTTGGAAACATTAATAAGATCATTGGGTTCAGCGAGGTTGGAGGGATTAATAAGCCTCCTCTTCACTTAGCGCAGACAGTGAGAGCAAAACAGACCTGTGAGGAGAACTGGCTGCTAAAAGCTAAGCTGCCCAAGGCCAAAGCCAGCTACTCCCCAGATCACAGCAATCTGAGGCTCAGCCAACCCCAGAGTTTAGAAAGAGCTGGAGGAAGGATGTGTGTGTCTGTGATCTGATAGAGGAGAGATTGAAGTTTGACCTTGGGCAAGCCATTTATCTTTTCTGAGATTTTGTTTCTTTACAAAAAAAAAAAAAATGATTGGTTTGCATGGGCTCTACAGTTCTTTTTAACTCTAAAATTATACGATGCTTTGGACCCAACTGTATCTTAGGTACTTAGCATTAAAAGTTGGCCCAGAGCAGTGCCTTCAAACTTCGTGGTACATAGCCCCCACATAATTTTGAAATGTCAAACAATTCTCATCTGTTTTCAGTTGACACCTAAAATTCTTTACCATAAGCCTAAATATTTAGAAAGAATGTAATTTCTGGCATGTTGTTTATTTAAATACTATTTCCATTTAAACTTGGGAGCTACAGATTTTCCTTACTTAATAAAAAATATCTGTCATATGCCAGGCATGGTGGTGCACAACTATTATCCTAGTACTTGGGAGGCTGAGACAAGAGGATTACAGGTTCAAGGCCAGCCTCAGCAACTTAGTGAGGTTCTCAGCAACCTAGTGAGACCCTGTTTCAAAACAAAAAATAAAATAAGTTTTAAAAGGGGGCTGCAGGTGTAGAATGCTCCTGGATTTAATTCCCATTACCACACTCATACACAAAATATGTCATAGAATCTGATTGGTAAAGGCAGTCTTCATTGTTACACAATTGACTGAATCAGACTAGCTTTCTATCCAAAGGAGCCCTCTCTGAACTCAAATAAATGTGTTAAAGCATGTTGCTGGACAGCCTCTTTCTCAGCTCTAACACAGACAGACAGCTGATAGACAATGACGGTGGCTGTGGAGCTGGTGATGATGGAGCCAGGGGTGGAGGGTGGGGCTAGGGGTAAGGATTCCTCCATGTGGTTCATCCTGGAATTGAGTCTAAATGAGCACCACTTCTCGGGGAAAGAACGTCCTATGCAAAAGGTAAAAGACAACAAGCCTGACCACGTGAGCACATTTCCAGCCTCTGCTTGCATCTCATAAACTAAGTGGCAAAAGCAAGATATGCAGACAAGAGTGCCATAATGCATTGGCAAACTATACAGCTTTCCTTCTCCTGTTGAGGTTGGGAGAGTTGGTGGGGAAGGTGTAAATAATTAACAATCTAATTTACCATAGTAAAATAACTGTATAGAAACACATGCATATCCACATATAGATACAACTAAAATACTGAGGAATCGTTTTGCACTGTGCAATTCGTTTCTACGGAGCCTTTGATTCTTTGGGTACACCCCTTCGCTGCATCTTTGGGTACACATACACACATGCAAAATAATGACTGAAATTCACGTGGCCAATACAGGATATCTGGTAATCAGTGTGAAAACCTCATTTCCAAGGTTCAGTCATGCAAATAAGAATTATGAAGATCAAATTTATTTCATTAATTATGATAAAAATGTAGTCAGCAGTCACACTTATCATTGTAAATGATGAGGAGTGATAGTGTAGATAATCTAAAGCTGTAGATAATCCCAAAAGTCTTTATAGCGACTTTGGATTTGCTTGTAAGATTTTGTGGTCAGCAAGATTTAGCTAAAGCAAAATTAAAATTATAGTACTCTGCATTCCAAGAACAGACATCCAGCCAACAAAGACAGGTGGCCCAGAATTAGAATTTGGTTGTATATAATTGAAAGATGATTTAATGATCAAATAAAATAATATTTGCAAGCCATTTTGCAGAGTTCTGGGCACACAGTAGACACTCATCAGTTATTTCTCCCGTCCCCTTTGATTTCCTCACTTACCAATGGAACAACAACATCATGTTCTTAATCCATTTCTGCAAGTGGCTTGTTGGGTTGTGGAAATAAGAAAACATTTGTTTTGAACCCAATTTTGTTTTTCATTTAATTAAAACTATACCTCACCTCTCTCCACTGTTTGTATGTACTGTTTCTAGTTGATTAGAATGAACTGAAATTCCCCTGATAGCAAGAATATGACATTTAATTAAATCAGAAGTGCACAAAAACATTTGTTCAGCTGTAGCTTTATGTTTTTTTCCGGCAGATCCAAGTTCTTATTATACTTTATGTTCCAGCCTGATAGCATGCAGTCTTGTAAATTTAAATGTGTACTTTTCATAAACACTTCTACAGTATTCCTTTGAGGGTTCAGATTTTCTGATAATTAAAAATAATGCTTAATTAAAACCACTAGCTACTTCTGTAAGTGGGAAGGGGACTATTTTTTAAAGATGCCTTAAAATTCTATCTACAGATGCTCCTTGATTTATGATGGGTTTACATCCCGATAAACCCGTTGTTAAGTTGAAAACATCCTAAGTTGGAACTGCTTTTAATTCACCTGGCCTACGGAATAACATCGCTTTAGCCTAGCTTAGCCTCCGACATGCTCAGAATATACACATTAGCCATCAACTAGGCAAAATTATAACCCAGAGCTCATTTTATAATAAAGACTTGAAGATCTCATGTACTTTATTGAATACTGTACTGAAAGTGAAAAACAGAATGATTGTTTGGGCATGCTTTCACCACTAGCATTTTGGGTGTGTGCGTGAGGGGGTACTGGGCATTGAATCCAGGGGCATTCTACCTCTGAGCTACACCCCCAGCCCTTTTTAAAAATTTGTTGTTGTTGTTTTGAAACAGAGTCTCACTATATTGCTGACACTCTTGCTAAGTTTCAAGGCTGGTCTTAAACCTGCGGTCCTCCTGTCTCAGCCTCCCAAGTAAACCACCAACATTAAAGTTGGAAAATTGTACTTGAATCATCATAAGTCAGGGACCATCTATTTCTTATTGATAGTTTTATGTAATAAACCCTTTAGGATCTATTAACATAAAAACATATTAGAGATAATAAATATGGCATTAGATAATTAGATATAATTGAACAATTTTTAAAAGGCTCTAAAACCATATACTTCTACATATTACTTTTTCTGTCTTCCTAAATAAAAATAGCCCTGTATTCATAACAGTAAAATATTAATTTGTAGAAATTTTGTTTTTTTAAGTGTAGCAATAGTGTATTATACAACCAGAATTACTTATTAGCTTCCCCAAAGTAGTCTTACAGAGTATCTTAGCTTCACATAACTTATACCCTCATCCATGTGTATAACGTAATTAGAGACTGCAACTTGGCAATGTAATTTCATTTTGTGAAATGAGAGCAATAAACAGGCAAACAACATAAGCATGGTGATATCAAGTAAAATTAAGTAGATCTTTATTTTCTTAGTAGTAATATTTTGAATGTACTTAGGGTTTCTTTCACTCTCCAAGTTTTATTTGGGTTGCTGAAATCTTTGTTTAATAGCTATTTATATGTCAGAACATCTATTTGCATCAGCTTAATCTTTTGATAGCAATCTGAGAGTAATACTTTTTCTTCTGGTACCAGGTGCAAGAATAAAAATAAATGTAGTCCTGATTGGCTAGTAACCTAGGTAAAAATAAAGCATGTGTATTAATAATTCTAAAGACATCTTTACTTTTGTCTTACCAAAAAAATTAAATTAACTTTAAAAATGCAAACATTATTTCATAAGTTTTACAAAAATCATTGTTTTTGCATTTTGCAAAGGGAAAATAGTTCTGCTTATTGAAGACTGTCTTTCTTCAATAAGCTTACTATGTAGAGCTAAAACAATGTAAATATCACCCTCTACCTAGAAAATGTCTACCCAGGAAAGGAACTAGCTATGATTTTGGTTCCTTGTAGACCTATATGAGTCACTTATGCATATGACTATTTTATGATATTTTTATGTCATCACAATGACTTTTTCTAACATTTTATTGGAATTATTGCTTTCTTATTACTCGAAGCAAAAATATCTGCAAGAGTGATCCATAGTATTTCATGCCACACTGAAAAATTTAGAAATGTTACTATAACTTAAAACTTATAGCTTCCTCTCTCTTTCCTATGTGCAGCTGTACAAGGATCAAGTGTTATTTTCCGAACAGTGGAGGTCACATTACATAAAGAAGGCAATACCTTTGGTTTTGTAATACGAGGTAGGTGGTGTTTAGAAAATGTGAACCGTTAGAAACGCTTGGAGAATTTGTCAGTGAAATATTGAGAGTGAACAAGAGAGTCATCCTCAAAAAAAATGATGCTTCCAATGTGTAAAGTTACTTATTGATATTCATGCTTGCTCTTCTTTAAATAAACAAAATACAGAAGGGGAATCAAGGTGGCTTTGGTTTTAGTCCACTAACACAGAGCAAGCAGCTACTGTTTGTAAACTGTGTCAAATCATGGTCCTCCTCCTGATCTGTCACTTTTCAACACTGGCCTTTCCCTTTTCTATATCACTGAATCAAAAATGTTGATGAGTATGGCTTGACTTGATTTAATACATAAGGATTAAGCAACTTTGTCTAAATTAATTTCTCTTGAAATACATTTTGTTATTGTAGCTTTCTAAAAATAGATTTAAGATGATCTAATCCCTGGGGTACCTGTGTGCATCAGCTCAACTCATCTTACTACGGAATGGCATTAATAATAAAGGTTTTAAGTAACTCTAACTTGTCTGTGAAATTGATAATTCTGAACTATGATTCTGATTTTTATTATTTTGTTTTTCTTATTAGCGATTTCATCCCTGAAAGACTGTACCTACATTAACAACTCTTAATTCCTAATATGACAATGGGGCTCAATAGGGTACTATATAAGCATCAGGAATTTTTTAATATTACTCGTGTCTTGATTTTTTAGTTCTATCTATAACATTTTATACTTCACCAGTTTTTTTACCTCACCAGAGTCAAAAAACTATCAAAACTATTTAAAATATTAATTAATATTAAGCATCTTAATAAATATACATGTATCAAAGGCTAAAAGAGATGTGTTCACTTGTACATACTTGTCTTAAGTGACTGAGCTTTAAATATTAGGTTCCAATCTGGGATAATCATTTAAGATGAAAATCAATCAGTCAGATATTTTTTAAGCATACAACAACATGTCAGCAGAGGGGGATAAGTACTGGGGAGTCATAAGACAAGATCTTTATCTACCGGGAATTATGGTCCTGGGAATCTAAAATACAAGATGATAAAGCCGGGCATGGTGGCGCACACTTGTAATCCTAGTACTTGGGAGGAGGAGACCGGAGGATCTGGGTTCGCAGCCAGCATCAGCTACTTAGTGAGGCCCTCCGCAACTTAGTGAGACCCTGTTTCAAAATAAAGAATAAAAAATAGGGCTGGGGGTGTAGCTCGGAGGTAGAATGCCCCTGGATTCAATCCCTGGTACCGCCAAAAAAAAAAAAAAAGATGATAAAGTGTCCAAGGGAGTCATAAAGGATGAGGAACTAGGAACTCTAAACTATGTGGTTTAGACCCATAGTTATTACATTTTTCTGGTCAAGGCCCATTTTTAGGAGGAGTAAGAGACCCCAAGATCATTGACTATACTGTTTCCAAGTTTCTGTTTTAAATAACTAAATGAATAAAATGAAATATCACTGTACAAGTAATTTATTTATTTATTTATTTGTGGTACCAGGGATTGAACCCAGGGGCGTTCTACCTCCGCGCTACACCCCCGGCCCTATTTTTTATACTTTTATTTTGAAACCGTGTCTCACGAAATTGCGGAGGGCTTCACTAAGGAGAGAGAGAGAAAGAGAGAGAGAGAGAGAGAGACAGGGAGAGAGAGAGAGCGAGAGAGCTGAGGCTGGCCGCGAACCTGGATCCTCCGGTCTCCGCCTCCCAAAGTACTGGGATTACAAGTGTGCGCCACCACGCCCGGCTGTACAAGTAATTTAGATTGAAGGTGGTATATACAAATCATTTCTCCTTTTTTTGCAATGTAGGTGTGAAAGAGAAGTGCTCATGAATCACGTACATACAAACCTAATTATTGAAAAGCCACAAATATTTATCACTAGTTGCTTGTGGTTAATCAATAACAAATCAAATTGCCAATGAAATAGCTAAACCAATAGTAACTTATTATTAAGAAATAAGAATAGAAGCAATTGAATTCCACAACTACCTTAAAACAACTGATGATGTAATATTGCCAAAATGTCCTTCCCATAATTTGCAGTAATTTCAAATATCTGTGTGCATGCACAGATAATGATAATATGAGCCTGGAATACTAGTTGGTATGTAGGTGGCACTTAATAAATGAATGAATGAATGACTAATTGAATGTTGCCTAGATTTGTGTGAACATCAGACTTCTTGGTATTATTCTGATTTTAAAACTTCAGGGATAATGAGCCAATTTTAATTGATGAGTACCACGTTTTTATACACTTCAATAACTTCCTTAACACAGAAATTAGTTGAATATGAAAGGTTGTAGCACTTTGCATAATTTCAAAATGTGAATCAAAGAAAGGACGTGTATTTTTACTTCAGTTTGAAGCCATCTCTAGAAGGTTTTCCCTGCCCAACAGGTGGTCACCACCCATGTCTTAAGAAGTCACTGGCTAATCAGAATAAGAAGGTATAGTGGGTAAATAAATTATTAGCATGGCATAGATAGGATTTGAGTTAAACTTAGCTCAGTGGAGAATGCCAGGAAAATAAGGAAAAAGAGGTAGTTATTGCAGATGGAACATGTCCATTTATTACTGTAGAATTTCTTCTTAACCTGTTCAAATGGAACTTTGAACATTAAAATATGCTTTTAGCTGATTAATGGAATTATATTTCTAATACTCTAAGTGACAGGTTCTGAAATCTTGACTCCACAAACAATAGAACTTTGCACGCATACAGTGAAGAGTGATGCCCTGGCCCAAACCTTGGTGAGCTACATTTGAGTACATTCCTTGCCACCAAGAAAAAGGAGATGGATTGGGATAATAGGAAAAGCACTCTGCCACTAACTTTGTTTCTCATTTTGGACAAGGAAACTTGTCTAGTCATTCCCAACTATAAAATTGTAAGGAAAACTACTCATTTAACATGTGCTGCCCGATACTTCAATATGGTTTGTACTATGACTCTGGTGTTGATGTCTTTCTCCTACTGCTGGGTATTGAACCTTGGGCCTTGTGCATGCTAAGTATTTGTACTACCACTGAGCTACACACCCAGCTCAGGCACTAAAATTTTTTTAAAAGCAGCTTAGATGATGCTAATGTGTATTATTAAGACCAGAGAATATCATTGGTCTCTGAGTGGTCTCTGTTTTGCTTTGCTGCTCCAAACTGTGAATCATATACTAAACTTGGCTCATTATTTCAGATAATTAAAATATGTCACAACATCAAGAAATTTTGAACTATCTTACACATTAACATGCATTTGATATTTCATACTTAAATTTGGACTTACAAATCAAAATTATGAAAAGGGTTCTTGCTGGCTTCAACCTCCATCCTTTTCTAAATCAATACCCCTTTAGGGGAAAGCAAATCTATCTTTTTAAGATCCCCTCACTAAAGAAAAAAAAGAATGCATTTTAATTTTTCTCTTAGGCTAGATTTTATTAATTTCCCTCTCTACCTGTGCCAAGTTTAGGAAATGTCAATCTGTCCTTCTAGGCAAACATTAAGGAAATAATAGTTGACAAGGCCTTCATATTTCTAGATACTAGCAAACTGGAGACCACCCAGATGTACAAGGAACTCAGGACTCATGAAGAATAGTTAAAGAAACTGGAAATGTTCAGCCTTAAGATGAGGCTAACTGGTATATATTCTCCACTTTCAACTTGCAGTAAAGTTTGTAGAAGACAGCATACGTGTTTGTTTTACTGCTCCAGATAATAGAATGAGAACCAAGGGATGGAAGTTGAAGGAAGATAGATATCGGTTGAATATTAGGAAGAACTTTCTAGCACCCTGGGTGTCCAAATGTGAAATGTGCTGTCCAGCACTGCTGGTTCTCAAGCTGAGGCGGGGGGGGGGGTGTATGAAAGGGTGCTGGATTGAAAGAGAATTATAGTAAATTACCTTCCATTGTGAGCTTTCTACTTTTCTGAAAATTTCTGTGTAGAAATTTTTCTTATACAATATTAAAATCCCCATTTAAGTATCACAATTGGCTTGATATAATCTACTACATTTGTCCCCCAGTTTTTGAATGTCCCACTTCAGCCACTGACTTTTTTTCCTTCTTCTTTTTTTTTAATACTTGGACTTTTTTTCTTTTACTTTAGCTTTTCCTTTCTTGGTGTCAAGTTGTAGACATACTTACTCACCTGCCTTACTATAGCCCAGATTGACTGACACGTGAGAGATGTACTTGGGCTTTGTTTACGACTGACAGCTAGTCTGATTGGGCCAGCACTTGCAATTAGTTGATCCTCTTGCCATACCAGTTATTAAATGTTTAACATATCACCCTGAATACAGCCATATATTTATGGGGAGATGGAAAAAAATGTTGGCTTCCAAAACATATTCCATATAAAATGAGTAAGACCTTTAAGGCTATTACATGCCAGAGGGAAATTTACATGTTTTCCTCCATACATCAGCAAATGCACTGCCGTTTCTCAGTTAGCATTTTGTTAAGTGAATTTTTTTAAATGGCAACAATAAAGTATTTTAAAGCTGTATTTCTCTTCTTTGCCAGGGGGAGCACATGATGATAGAAATAAATCTCGTCCAGTTGTGATAACATGTGTTCGTCCTGGAGGGCCTGCTGACAGGTAAACTTCATCATCCTGTGTCACTATCCAAAATACATTAAATGGAGCCTAGGACTTTGGCATAAAATTTGATTTGTAAATTTCATAGCAAAAGATAAATATTAAGTAAATATGTTAGAATGTGAAAACTAAAAGAGTTTGAGCAGTGAAATTAGAAAAAATAGGATTTGCCTCCAGATTCTACACTTACTACACTTTATCATTGGCAAGTAACTTAGTTCTGAGCTCAGTTTCTGCCACTGTAGTTGTAGACAATCATATCTGCCTTTCGGGTTTGTTCGTTTTTATCAAAGGGGAGATATATGGTATCTTCAGGGGTCTTTCTTTTTTTTTTTTTTTTTTTATTATTATTATTATTTTTTTTATTGGTGCATTGTAGTCTCACTTCACAATGAGTATCAGTTTGGTGTTAACATACATGCACACAGCTCTTGGTGTCCCTCCCCCCGCTTCCCCCCCCCGCCTCCCCCCCACATGTAGCACTGAGAATGATGTTGGTATAATCTTCAGGGGTCTTTCTTAGAGGAGACACTTAAGAAAGCAGCTGGCTCTTTCAAGGCAGGCCCTTGAAATGTGTGCTCTTCAACTTCTAACCTCCCCACCTGGGAAGGCAGGTCATGGTCTGATTCTTACTGTTATCAGCATCTCTATAAATGTTAGCATTACTTTATTTATTTGTGTGTGTGTGTGTGTGTGTGTGTGTGTGTGTGTGTGTGTGTGTGTGTGTGTTACTGGAGATTGAACTCAGGGGTGTTCTACCTCTGAGCTACACCCCCAGCCCTATTTTACTATTTAGGTTGAAACACAGTCTCATGAAGTTGCTAAAGCTGGCTTCGAATCCGCGATTCTCCTATCTCAGCCTCCCATGTTACTAGGATCACAGGTATGCGCCACCACACCCAGCTTAATATTACCTTTTGATGAGGACTATGCATGTCAGGCTGGAAGTGACTTTTAGTAAAATAGAAGGAATTTTGCCAGACTCTTTATAGAGAGTTTCTTGTCCTTGAGAATTTGAATCTGTGAAGGACACATGCTTCAGGTTTCCTCTCATCAGCCTTATTGGGTCCCAAATAAACTCATACTTGAGGTGTCTTTGGAGATAGTTATCTCTATATTACTTTCCCACAGGAAAAGCTAACTCCATAATGATGGAGGAACACAACTTGAGATATTGTTGAAGGATAGGTGGAAAATGTACTAATTATTTCTGCCTCGCTCTGTTTCAGACCAGGATAGGTTTTAAAACCTTTTTATGAAGCCAGGTGTGGTGTTGCACACCTGTAATCCCAGTACTTAGGAGGCTGAGACAGGAGGATCACAGGTTTGAGAACCTGTGCTAACTACTTGGCCAATATTATCTTGTTTTAGCCTTATATACACCCTGTAAATGAGGTATTTTTATTGTATCTCAGATGGCAAAATGGAGTCCCAGTATGGTTAAGTCACTTGCCAGCTCTTAAGAGGAAGAGTTAGGATATGAATTCAGGTTTGTTTTCCTTCAAAGCTTCTAGTTATCTCACTTTTAAGAAAGATGATGTTTCGTATAAAATAAGGGAAGAGGGGACACTGGTTTCTCACCCGTGCTAAAGTATATTTGCCTCCACAGTGGATAACACAAAATCAAAACTTCCAGGGAAATGTTGCCTTTTCCTCTTCCCATACTTCTCTTGGGAATTATTTCTTCTGATGAAAATAAAAGTATGCCCATTTCTTATTCACATTTAGGATTTATGAGCAATATATTATCAGATTAATTTAAAACCTAAGGAAATCTGAGCATTAGAGATAAAAATGTGGAGTCAAAATACTTAGGAGTTATCTAAATGCAAGGTGGTTAAGAGATCATTTGTATTCTCTCCAAATCCTAAATTTATATGCCATTTGATTTTCTCCTCTCACTGCCTCTCCCTAAATCAGGTGGTGTAATCTGGAAGGCACCCTGGCTATACCTCTGTGGTGTCACTAATGTCCCGAGCTGTCATCCCAAAATGCCATTAGACTCTGCGGTCACAGCAGGAAGAATCCTATTTGTCTGTTTCTTCCAAGGAATGTGGGACTGAATCGATTTAATGATTGCCAAATGGCCTTATAAATCATTAGGAAAATTCACAGAGTAGGGAAATTTCTCACCTGCACTCCAGGTACAGATTCCACTTGGGTTCACTGGTAATAAATTGAATAAAATTAGAAAGCTTTTCTGTTCACTGGACTTTGGGAAAATAGGTGAATGTTTTTTCCTGGACTCCAATAAATCAGTTTTAGACTTCCAGGCCCCAACCTAGAAAAGAGAAAACATGTCTTTCTTTACTTTTGTACTCCAAGAGTTAACTGTGGGTAACTAGGTTATTTTCTAATGTGTAGTTATTTTCTCATTACTGATTTTTGTATTTCAGTAATTTTCTATTCAGGGTTAACTCTTTAAACTCATTTGTGTGTGTGTGTGTGTGTGTGTGTGTGTGTGTGTGTGTGTGGTATTGGGAACTAAACCCAGGGGCATACTACCTCTGAACTACACTTTCAGTTCTGTTTTTTTATTTTCTGTTTTGAAACAGGGTCTCACTAAATTGCAGAGGGCCTTGCTAAGTTGCTGAGGCTAGCCATGAACCTGAGATCCTCCTGTCTCAGCCTCCCAAGTACTGGAATTATCAGCAGTGCCACCATGCCTGGTTACCTCTTTTATGGTCATCAAAAGTCATCAAGTATGACTTTTACTGTCATACTTGATGCTTAAAAAAATGCCAGTGGATGGATGGCAGAACGTGCGTGAGAGAATGACTTTGGCTAAGTGACTATTAATGCTAAGCCTAAATTATGCTAAATTAATAAAGACTGTTCATTTATTCTCCCTTTAGAGAGGGCACAATCAAACCCGGTGACAGGTTGCTCAGTGTGGATGGAATTCGGCTTCTTGGAACCACACATGCTGAAGCCATGAGCATTCTCAAACAATGCGGACAAGAAGCAACGCTGCTGATAGAATACGACGTCTCAGTAATGGGTATGTCAGGGTCCTGAGGGTGTGATCTCTCGCTCATGTCACTGTCCAGCCCTGATAAACCTCTTTGGATTAAGTATATATTTTTCTGCCCTCCTGTAGCAGACAGAATTTCATCAATACTATATCATTTTACTCTGTTTGAGTTCAGGAAGTGGTGGGTGGTACTTTTCAAAAATGTAGAGTTCTCTTGCTGACGGGTTTCAAATAAAATCTCATTCTGTCAGAGTGTCTCACCTAGCAATCAGCTCCTCTGTAAAGTAGCAAGGTATTTTTTTCCCTCCCAAATCACAAAAAAATAGTGTTATTAACTAAACAACTGCTACTTTTTCTTTTACTGCATGGAATCTGGCAGCAGCAGGAGATTCCTTTCCTTCTTGTAACTTCAGTATCTGAAGCCAGATAATCAGAGTTAATAGAAATGACCATTTATTTCATCACAGACTTAGGGACAAGGGAAAGGAAAGGGATATGCACCGCTGATCAAAATTAAAACTCAAGCATGGTATTCTTTCTTTAAGAAAGAACTCTAATAGAGAATAACTCTATTTTTATACCCATACCTATAGTAAAACTGGCAAGATGTTCTTATTTGGCTTTTAAATGTTTGGAGGGCCAAAGTTTTGTGTAATGTTGACTGAGGCAGAAGAATTATGAATGAATGGATTAGAACTGGAAATTGAAACTTAAATTGTGTTGTAAATACTCCTTACAATTATCAGACTTGCTTATGTGGCCTGGCTTTTCTGGCCAGTTTTATGCTGGTGAGATGTAGCAGAGAAAGGGACTAATTCTGTAAGCGCCAACTCCTTCATTTCCTATTCTATATATTCATGTATAACAATGTCATTTGAGAGTATTCTTCATCTGCTTGCTGACCTTAAGTGTCTTGGAGAGGTATGAGATTCTCTAAGGAGCTTAAAGTATGAAATTTAAGGAGTTTTATGCTGTGACCTGGACACAAAAGTCACAAATGAATATCCCCCTTCGCTTTCTTCCCATTAAGACCATGTGGCAATTTTTCTATGCCTTCTTTGTCAAGTGGGAACTAGCAATATCATTTTAAAAGGCAATTAGGAAGCTAAAATAAAATTAAAGAAGTAAAATATATTTAAAATTATGAGACAAATGGATTATTAACATTAAAAAAATCAAGCAGCAGTTGGACATATTTAATTCACTCATTCAGTCTAACAATAGTATTGGAGTCAGGCATGGTGGAGCATACCTGTAATCCTAGTACTTGGAAGGCTGAGACAGGAGGATTGCAGGTTCGAGGACAGCCTCAGAAACATAGCAAGAATCTCAGCAATCTAGGGAGATCCTGTTTCAAAAGCAAAAAATAAAATGAAGCTAGGAGTGTAGCTCAGAGGTAGAATACCCCTGGGTTCAACCCTCAGTACCAAAATAAAAATAAAAATTTTATTGAACTAAATGGCAGGTACCAAGAACATAGAAGTAAACCAAACAGTCCTGATCCTTGCCCTAGTGAGAATTGCAATGGATGGAAAGAACAGAAAACAAGAACATTACCATGAAATAAAGTGTAATCATTGCAACAAACAATGTGATCATTACCATAAAAGACATGGGCAGGAACCAGGCATGGTGGCACATGACTACAGTGCCAGTTGGGAGGCTGAGCAGGAGAATAGCAGGTTTGAGGCCAGCTTTAGTAACTTAGGAAGACCCTCAAAAACTTTGCTGAGAGTGTAGCTCAGAGGTAGAATGCCCCTGAGTTCAATCTCCAGTACCACCAAAAAAAAAAAAAGAAAGAAAGAGAAAAAGAGAAGAAAAGAAAGAGAGAGACAGACAGACAGGAAGACAGACAGACAGGAAGACAGGCAGACATGGGCAGAATTCTGTTCTAGGGAATAAAGGCAGACACAGTTAAACATTGGCAGATGCTTTGTATATAACTTTTATGCTGTAGGATATTATTCAGGAGCTCCTTCTAGAAGTTTAGTATTATAATAGGTGCTAAAGTGGTAATTAGTGGTATCAGAGTCAGACCAATATGGATTAATAATTCAATATCTAAATTTTCCCTAAAGAACCAGTTGATTATATTTCAGGTTATATCCCTTATGATAGCATCAGAATGGTCTTGTAGGTTTTTTGGAGCACTACTCCACACGTGGAATGTGGGAAGACCAGAATCCATCATCTAAGAGATCCCTCCAGCTCTCCTGTTTTAAGGGAATTTAGTAAATTCCCTTGAAAGATTTGAGAAGCTATCAGCACTGCTTTTTTCATCGATGAGACTGAGACCATAAGTCCCCCCAAATGCTATAAACAATAGTTTAAAATAATATTTAAATTTAGTCGAAACCCTTCTGAAGTGGTTGTAGTTAAGCCTGCAATCCAAAAGGGAAAGTTAGCCATTTCCTTATTAATCTCATCAAACCCAGCAGTCCCCTGACAGTTACAAATTTCCCAAAGATTATTTTCCAGCATTCCTGTAACAGGCACAAGGCCAAGGTGCTCCTGTGAAGCCTATTATTGATGATGATTTTGATCTTGGCATTATGAGGCATTTAATAAATTAATGGAAATTTGCTTAAAATTCTCTCATTTTCATACGGCATATGATGCTTCTAAATTAAATATGTCCTTTAAGGGGCAAATTAGCCCTTTAATTTTAACATATTTTTGAAAGATGAAAAGCTGATAGCTCTGTTGGGCAGCAATCTCTCTCTGCATGATAAGTTTCTTTGAGGTCACCTACATGTATTAGTTAGACTACAGTGGCTTTTCCTTTTAGAGGAATAGCAGACAAGCATTTCTATTGATCATAAGGTCAGTTTGGGGCCATCTTTTGTAGACTGCCACCAAAGTACTAATCAAGATTACCTTTCTCCATGATTGTGTACTAATTTTATGCTCCTTTTTGTATAATAAGCTTCAGTCTTTCACTGGGGAAAAAATGACTGTTCTCTATACCCTCCATTATTAGCCTCTCTACTGTGTAACCATAACTTCCAAAGAAGCAGAAGACTGC
Source organism: Glis glis (assembly GCA_004027185.1). Classification (NCBI taxonomy): domain Eukaryota; kingdom Metazoa; phylum Chordata; class Mammalia; order Rodentia; family Gliridae; genus Glis; species Glis glis. Next base: position 59,602 of record PVJS01000585.1, on the reverse strand, counting down.
AAGATTCCCTGTCAGGCATGAAACTCTTTTCTCTCTTATCCACATATTTAGTTATCTTTGACCAATAGCATTTACTTCAGTGCTTACTGCGCAACTAAAGTATTATTTTTAGGATTAATTCTAGTATGCTGGTAGGCGTTAAATTATCAGATTAACTCCATCAGTGGTGCTACCAAGGAGCTTGTCTCTCTGATTTACACACTGAAGCTGGCTACCGAACACCCCTGTCAAATCACTCAGGAGAGACAGTTGCTCAATATGATACCCACTGTAGTCCCCCTACTTCGTCCTGAATCTTATACATGACACAGTCTTCAAAACTAAACTATGTGATAGAAACAGCAGCCCAGAAACTGTCTTGAGGTCAGGGGGTCAGAACATGTTGGTAAAGACCCGCTGGTTTCCTTTCAGATGAGCAAAGAAATTCTCAAATATGAAATCTCCGAAACAGGTTGAGATTGTACTTTCTGATATAAATTTCACTGAGAATACACCAAAATATCCAAGATTTTTCTGTAGCACCTAGTTTTCATCACCTGAATGTGTTTTGCTGATAGAAGTAAAGTAGGAAATGGAAAAGCCAGAGGGCTTTCCCCTGCTCTCTATGGAAGCAGCATGGCTCAGAGAGAGTCCCACTTGAAGTACCTGTGGTACCTATGGGGTCATCCACAAGAAACACCGAATGACCAGTTACTACACAGACCACCTCTCCTACAGAATTGTCTGATTTTAAAACAAGCAAAATGCAAGAGGATCACTCTAAAATTCTTCCATCAGCCTCTTTATTCTTCTTGTCCCTAAAAACTCTCTCTTGCAATTTGCCATCCATTCTCACAACTTCCACTGCCATCTCTTTTTAGTCATTCCCCATTAGCTCTAAAATAAAGTCCAGAATTCTGAGTCTGATTTGACTCCACCCAGGCGTTCCCTGACCGCCCGCTCCAGGTTGCTCTTTCATTGCGTTTCAGCCACACTGGACATTTAGAGATTCATGACCCAGGCTTATCTGTGTGTGCTCTTTTTTTTTTTTTTTCAGTACTGGGGATTGAACCTAGGGGCATTCTACCTCCAAGCCACACCCCCAGCACTATTTTTTATTCTTTATTTTGAAACAGGGTCTTACTAAGTTGCAGAGGGCCTAAGTAGCTGAGGCTGGCCGCGAACCTGCGATCCTCCTGTCTCAGCCTCCCAAGTACTGGGATCACAAGCGTGCGCCACCACACTCCGCTGTGTGCTCATTTTTGACTCTCATCCTATTGGGAGACATTGTAGTGCTGTGATTAAAAGAACCCAGGTTTTATTCCTAGTTCCGCAACTTACTAGATGCATGACCTTCCTCAGTCTCAATTTCCCCACTGTACAATGGAGTTAGTCATAGTGGTAGTCATAGTGGCTCCTTCCTGTGGTTATTGTGATAATTAAACTTGTTAGTAAATTTAAAACACCTAGCACATAAAGAAATTTAAGAAATCTGTTTTTATGAGTATTGTTACTGATATCTGAGCTTTCTCAGTTTGCTATTACAACCTCTCCAATTTATTCCTATTTCTTGAAGCTAGAACTGGTAAACCCAACCAGAAATAAGCCTTCCCTCCTCTTAACTCCTATAATTCCTATAATCCTATAATGCCTTTTTTACAGGCTTTTTTTTTTTTTTTTTTTGGTCCTGGGGATTAAACCCAGGGGTACTCTACTTCTGAGCTACCCCGGCCCTTTTTCACTTTTTATTTTGAAACAGAGTTTTGCTAAGTTGCTGAGGTTGGCCTCAAACCTGAAATCCTCCTGTCTCAGTCTCCTAAGTACTAGAATTATAGGCATACACCACCACACCCCCAGGCCCGGCTTTACGGGCCTTCATCTTCATCCCATTCAGTGTAGTAGTCCAATTATTTGTGTATGCAATTCTCTTCCTCCAGAAAATTATAAACTCCATGAGGACAGAAGCTGATTCATACCCATACTAATTCCTCTGTAGGGCCCTATTCACAAAAGATGTTATTTATCTCTTGGTTGATTGAATATATGAATGAGGAGTATTTGGTATTGAGTCTATCTTTTCCCCAACTGTAATAATATTTAAAATAATTTCTCATATATTTAGAACGCTTTCAGTTTACTGTGCATTTTTATAAACTTTATCTTTTTTTATTCTCATAATAACCTGTTAAGGAAACCAGGCTACCTCTTTTTTTTTTTCTACCTCTTATTTTTTGAGAAAGGCTAAAAGTGCTGGGTTTGCTGTGCTGACCACGGGAGTCCAGCACTTTCTGATTAATGAAAGAATCCACATGACTTCTACAATAGTAGGTCAGGTCACACAAGGCTACTGAATTCATTTGCAATTGAAGTGAACAAATCCTATTTTCTAAATAAAACATACAGGATTGTACTGGCTTCCTGGACATCGTTCATTTAATGTTTACTGTTGACGGTTCCACATTTAGAATATTATATAAATGTTAAATTATAGTTAACATTTGAATATCTTAGGGAACGTTTTTGCTCCTTCTCAGTGAACATACGAGATTGCTCTTAAGACCTTCCCCTCAATTCTTTTAAAAATTTATTCTTTCAAATTGACACATAAAAATTGTACCCATTTATCATGTTTGTTTGTTTGTTTTTAACAGAGCTCTTGGAGTCACAGACTCTAACTCTTCCTAATCCTCATTTCCTTGCCACACAAAGAATCCTTCATTCTGTTTTCTCATCACTTATCAATGAAGCCTATAAGTTCAAGAATAAATCATAGTTGTTGGAGTTATAATTATTGTCTTTATATACTTTGTGATGTAGGAAAGGAGGGCATTAGGCTAGTTTTTAAAAGTAAGAAGTCCAAGTTACATTTTTTTTTTGCCTCGATAACACAATTTATAAATGCCAAAGTCAAAACTCAGACTTTTCTCTAACATGATACAGATTGTGGTCATAGGAACTTCCATTTACTAAGTATCTATCATGCTCAAGGTATTTTATAAATGTTACCTCATTGTATTTTTACCTTAAGAGATAAGCCTAAGTATCCCCATTTGAGGGATCTTAGGAAATAAAATCACTCACCTAGGAAGAAAATAGAAAAGCCAGAATTCAAATGGTTATGCCAGATTCCAGAACCTTTGCTTAAAAGCAATTTAACCAATCCCAACAGTTTTAATGCCACATTCCTGTGATAATTCTGAAAGCTAGATATTTAGAACTGCACTCTCCATTTCTCCCCCTTAGCCCATTTCTCTCCCATTTTCCCCATCTTGGGCAATAGTGCCTCCATTGAACACTTTTCAAACCAAAAGCCTGGGACCCCTTCATCTGCCCTGTCCCCTTACACTGAGCCCTAACACAGGGTCCTGACTCTTCTCTCTCCAACCTGCTAGTCTCCATTTTCACTCCCTACACACTTGTTGGTACCTCTCACTCAGACTCCATCTCTCCCTAAGAACATCTCTCCCTACCTCCCAGCTTGTGTCTCTTTCCATGCCACTTCCCTTCAAATGCATGCGCACACAGACCTTTATAGAGCATAGAGTCCTGGCACCCCACCTGGTGTCATCTCACTGAAGTTCTGCCTTGCCCATGGAGCCAGGCATGCCCTGTCTCCAGAACTGCCTCCCCTCCCTAGTTGATCTCTTCACTTTGGCTCTCTCTGTTTAGCTCCTCCCCATACCAGACTCCTGCCCTCAGGGACTTTGCAAGTTCTGTTCCCTCTGCCTGAGACGTGATTCTCCAACCTCCACATATATACAAACTCACATCCTTGACCAAACTGTTTCGTGCATACCTTTTTTTTTTTTTTTTTTTTTTTTTTTTGCGGTACTGGGGATTGAACCCAGGGGCATTCTACTTCCAAGCTACACTCCCAGCCCTATTTTTTTATTCTTTATTTTGAAACAGGGTCTCACTAAGTTGCGGAGGGCCTCACTAAGTAGCTGAGGCTGGCTGCGAACCCGATCCTCCTGTCTCAGCCTCCCAAGTACTGGGATTACAAGCGTGCTCCACCATGCCCAGTTTATGCATATCTTTTAAGGTCTCAGCTTAAATGTCACTCCCTGGAAGAAAAGGACCTTTTCTGACACCCTCTCTAACTTAGGTCTCCTGTTTTAATCCCCCAAAGAGCCCTTACTTCTTCTTTGCAGTAATTACCACAATTATACAATTATAATGCTAGTTTGTTGGTGAGCTAATCTGTTGGCCTCCCTCATCAAACTCTAAGTACCAGAAGGGAAGGGACACGACTGTGTGCACAGTGCATGCCTGATACACTCAGAAAGGTGCATATTAAGTATTTGTTGAGTGAATGACATGCAGACAACTTAAAAGCACTGTGTCCCCTGTGTTTCTTCAAAATTGAGAGTAAATATTTACTCTTCCCTGGAGAACTCCAAATGTAGGAGTAAGAGCTGCAGTAAAGGCTTAAGTAAGCAATTTGCATTCATATTGTGGTATTTTTATTCAATTCTCTTTTTCTTTTTCTTCTCTTCCCCTCTTCTCTCTTCCTCTTCAGTGCTACTTTCCTTTCCTTCCCTTCCCTTCCCTTCCCTTCAAGAGGTATTTCCTCCAGCTATAGATAAAAGCATCAGGGTACCTGAATCCCAGAGTACTACATGGAAGGGTTTTTGGTGGCTCATCAGCTTGCACCAAGAGTAGACTTCATGCCCGTGTCTTCATTATCAATTTTCAGTGATTTAGAAGCACCGTCGATCTAGAATCGAAGGGTAAATGTTAGTCTGGAGATTCCGTTTCTGAAGGATAGTAGGAGACTCTTCCAAAGAAGGCACCCTGGTACACAGTTCTGGTACCCTGGTACACAATTATTTCTCTCCAGTTCTTTGAAGATTGGGAAGTCCTGGGATGGGATTATGAAGTGGCCTCTATCACCCTGTGTACAGTCGTTCTATTTTGGAAGACCCTTATTTTAGCAAAGTAGCAAATACTAGTCTTTATGACAGAAGTCCCTAATCATGTGGCTTTTGAAAGGGGACTGTTGTAGTATCTTGGCTGGCTAAAAGCTTGGTGTTCTGTAGGTCATTTGATCCCTGCCTCTCTTTAATTACAGCTGTTGCTGCTGATTGGGAATGTATATCGATGGGACATCCATACTCACTGTCAACCTCTGCCCTATTCCATATCTTATGCAGAGCCTGAGCCTTCTGGGCACTGGCAAAAAGGAGATTCTCTTAGACACCTTTAAGTGTGGCTTCAAATAAACATCATATCTTTGAAGAACAGAATATTGAGACAGTACATTTTAAGTTCAATGGAGACATCATTCTAGCATATTTAAGCTTAGGGCTCCCAAGAAGTTATTTTTTAAAAAAAATACTCAGCTACTCAATTTTGGGGGGAGTGGGAAGGAGTGGTTATGATTAGTTCACAAGAACTGGTTCCAGTACTAAAGCAGTACTTCAGCTGCATTCATGTAGAATCTCAGAGGTCTTTCTCTTGTGTACTTTGGTTCATCACTGTTGGTCGCCAGCTTCATATGATTCCTTTGAAGTTTTGTGACAGACTACATCTGAGACATCCCACACTGCAGAGACCTGCTCTGGGGGACTACTCTTGGATCTCTTATTTCTCAGAGGCGATTTCCTTGACTTTAATGCTTCTGATGAGCTCCTTAAAAGGCAGTTTTGTGCTAAGTGGCCCATTCTCCTTGTGGAATCTCTTTCACTGAACTCTTACTATCCAAACAAAATTGGAGTGAGCACTTGGCAGCCTTTCCAGCAGAATTCTCCCACATGGGAGGGCATAGGGGGGCCTAAGAGAGGCTTCCTTCTGGTCAGTCAAGCTGAAGGAATCATTTGGCAGAAATATTAAATATGCCATCTGTGAAAAAATTACAAATTAATTTAATTTTCAACATTCCTGTAGTTCCGATGTTCTACCTGTAGATGCTTTCTGAATGCCTTACCCAAAATAGGGCTTCATTAGTTATAGATTATAAAACTCAATCCACAGCAGTGTAGATAATCTAAAATTGCAGATAGGGTAATATTGAAATCATTCAAAACACTTAAAGCTAAGTAAGTGGAACGACACACGAAAATGTACATGATGGTACCCTGGACCCTCTCTAGCTCCCCCTCCTCCCCTCCCTCCTCTCCAGCTCCCCCTCCTCCTCTCCCTCCTCTCTGTTGCCGCTTTCCTTTGGGGACAACCTCACTGCATCTGACATAGAAGCAAACACTAACTTAAAGCTTCTGGAGGTATACAAATAAGTAATTTAATTTTTTGGCTTTAATAGCCTCCTTGCTAGCTTTCTCTAGCCAAGTAAAGAAAGTAATTTTTCATATCAACTAGGAAACTAATTAAGCATCATAGATGTCATCCATAGGCCCTGGTATTAACCCAAAAAGTACAGAATGAGAAAATTAGCATTAATTTGTACAGTTAACATGTGCCAAGCATTGTGTAAGACTCCTTACACATTTTATTAACTCTAATTGTCATAGCAACCCTGTGACACACACATTATTATTCTTATTTTTAATAGATGAAGTTAAGGCATCTTACAGAGGTTAAGTTAATTATCCAAGGTCATACAAATCATGTGGTGTTAAACCTAGGATTAAACCCACAGGGACTTCACAAATCTGATATTGTACCCACAGCACATTGAGAAAAATTATACTATATATATGTAAAAACAAATTCTGTACATGTAGACAAAAATTTTTGTAATGGAATATATGTTCCTATTTTCTAAACTTAAGATTCTGAATTTGAAAAAAAATCTTGCAGGGAATGATTAAAAATAAAAGTGGAATCTTATTTAAAATATAGAGTGTAAAGCCTAAGTGCACTGTTGAACCCCCACCCCTCAAAAAAAAAATTCTAGAACATCAAATATTTAACATTAAGTGCCTTAGAAAGTTCTGAGTAAGAGGGAAGAGGGTGAGACAATGAATTAATTATCTACTGATGCTTAATCATTTGGGCATTTTTATTGATTCAAATTATGGTAAAGCTACTCAGAGTAAAGGAGCGAGGCATAATTTTCCTGGAATCCTCCTACCTCTTTTTTCTTCACCCTCTTAACATCTCAAATATACCCAGACACATCTTCACAGATTCCCTGGCACTGCCTCTGCAGCTCAGATTTCCATAATGAGCCAGAAGTGTTAGAATCCAGCCCGCTGCAGAAAAAAGAGGACAGGAATAAGCAGCCCAGGAAAAGGAACACAGGTGTGCTCCCAAAGCAGGGTCTATGTTTACTTCTTAACATAATAGAGATATCTTGAGCAATCCTGCAATATCATCAGTAAAATTAGAGGTCTATAATGGAGATTTTAAAATGGAACAATCTATTAGTTCTTGCCCTTTGGCAAAGGCTCTTGTCTTCCTTAATTCTGTGGACAATGTGAAAAATGTTCATTGTATGAGTTCGTTTTTTTGGTTACTATTGTGAAATACCTTATGCAGGCTGTTTTATAAAGAAAAGTTTATTTAGATCACAGTTTTAGAGGCCCAAAGAGCCCCATCAGCTTGGTCTCTGGTGAGGGCCTAATGGCAGATGGTATCATGACAGGCATGAGTATGGGAGTGAGTGATCACGTCATCAGACAGGAAGCCAATGAGCAATTCAGGGCTCAGGTTCGCTCAGACTTGCTCTTATTAGAACTTACTTCAAGAGACCAGCATTCCCCTCCCTACAAGGGCATCACACTCAACGGTCTAAGGACCTCCCACTAGGCCCACTTCATGAAGGTTCTATCACCTTCCACATCACCACACTGGGGATCAAGCTTCCAACACATGAACCCTTGTGGAACAAACCACACCCAAACCAAAGCATACGGAGCTGGACTCCATAGGTCCTCAAGCTCCCCAAAGAACTAGTCAACCCTCTTTTGTGCTGTGTATGCCAATTTAGGGGAGTTTCTTAATTTTGAACTTTGAAGTATTTCAGGAGTTGCCTCAGTTTCTGTCAGTGGAAGTATATCCTATGGTGACATATATCTTAGAGTGGCATAAAGTACTTTTTATCATTTTCAAATGCCCTGCCTATCTATAACATGGTCAAGAAGCAGATGCCTAGAGAAGATCTATCACACAAAACAGATGAAGATATGATGTTCAAAACATTCTTCTAAAGGCATCTAAGGCTCTATGGAGATGGTGACATGAGAAGTTAGTATCCCACAATATTCGAATATCAGCATCATTTATTTGGACCATTCTCCAATGCTGGGAGACCTTCAGAACTTTCCTTGACAAACTCCAACTGAACACTCCCATTACAGACAGCTTACTACCAACCGAGCCTACAGCCTAAAGCCTCATCCCCACCCTTATTGCACATTGGAACCACCTACCAGGCATTCAGGCCCATCTCAGAGGAGTTCTGTGAGCAAGAGCTGATATATGTGAAAGCATTTTTTAAACTGTAACTTGTCATAAAATATAAAGAATTTTGAATAATAACTTTCAAATATTTACCCATCATTCCATCCTATCTTGATGTTTTGGGTTCTGACTGACATCTAACTTATTTGCTATCCCTTCTATTTATGTCAGTTCTTTCCAATTGGAAGTTTCATTGATGTTATGATCAGTAAATGGATAGTTATTGAGGCCCCACTAGATTCAAGACACTGGACTGTGCACTTTTTATTCCTATCCAGTGGTCACACTGGCCCAAGCCAAGGGGCCCTCTTCGTGCCTTTGCCCTGCATATTCTCTGGCCTAGCTTCCTTTGCTTCGTTACTCATGGGGCGTTGGTTATTTTAGTACATAATGGTCAAGTTGTTCCTTTTCTTAATTTAGTCATATCTTTAGACCTGTACCTTTGCCCATTGCTTATTTGTCCCTTATATTATTTCTACATCCTATAAAAACCTAAAGAAATTAGTTAGGAATATAGATGCTGTAAGTATTTTAGTCTATTTTTAGCCACTTCCAAGGAAACTGGCTTTTAAGATAGCTGAGTGGTTGGTATTTGGTATTTTCCTTATTTCAGATCTGGTTCTTAGAGAACTGGGATCCACTGTTTGTTCACTGTAAACACATAGCCAAGTCTAGCCCAGGATGTCAGAGAGCGTTTGCATGTTTTTGTTGAGCCCCTGACTCTTCCCGCCTGACCATTCCTTCCCAGTCCTGGGAGCTTAAGAATCCTGAATAGTAAGAATTCTTTCCCAGGCTGGCATTCACTCCTACTCAAGCAGTTTCTCTGCTTCAGCAAAGCCTGATGGAGAATCATTCCATTTTCTGCGCATATCACTTCTCCAGCCCAGAAAAACCTGACAGTGGCTATTTTTAGACTGAGAAGGAATCAGACTTTCCATAGAACGATAATATAAAATAGGATGATTGAGAAGTAGCCACCTGTAGTATGCCAAATCTGTATAACAGGCAGGGCAAAGGTTTTTCACTTTGGTGGTAAATATTTCTACGTTCCCTTGATAATGGCCACTTAAATGACAGATTGGCTTGACTATTTATACTTTTTTAATCAAATGAAGACATAAACCTTTAATTTCCTGAAAGGGTTGCTCCTGATAGACAAAATCAGGCCCTCCCTCTTTTTAAAATCTTCACATTAGTCCTGCAATGGAAATGGAAGTTTCTAGAGCTGGTGCAGTAAGGGATGTGGTAGGGTCTGGAAATGTATCCCAGGTCACCATGCCTGAGCTCAGAAACCTCTTTAAGAAATTTTGTGACCTACTTTTTCTTACCCTCTATTTTGAAAGTTTAAAATACTTTTTATTTGGCTACATTGAGTCCCTAGAAGTTTAACTTAAGAGCCCTTTATTAGTGTTTTACAAAGCAGGCTTAAATATTTATAAAAACTGTCTATCAAATTTAATATAGAAGTCTGTTATATAAATCCCAATCTGATTATTTTATATATTACTGTTCTCTTGGCAGAAGCCTAAACTCCCTCACTTGTTTAGTTACTGAACTCTAGTTTCCCCTGAACAAAATACAGGGTAATCATTACAAAGGGTCAAGAAAAGTCAAAACCATCCTATAGAACAACAAAACCAGAGAAGATATACTGTCAGATATCAAGGTCTATTAATAAACTGAAGTAATTAGGACTGTATAGTTCCAGCACAAGAATGACAAAAAGAGCAGAGAGTCCAGAAATATATGTATATATTTAGTCACCTGATTTATGACACAGGTGGCATTATATTGCAATGACAAAAAATGTCTTTTCTAAAAATAATGATGTGTAAATTATATCCACATGGAGGAAATATATCTTGGTTCCACTCCATACAATGCATACAAATCAATTCCAGATGAATTGACAATCTAAATATGAAATTAAATAATAAAGACTGTAGAAAAAGATAGGAGACTACCATCGTGGCTTTATAGTAAGCAAAGATTTCTTAAACACAAAATGTAACTATAATAAAATGAATTATTAAGGACTGCTGGGTGTGGTGGTCACACTTGTAATCCCAGTGCTTAAAAGGCTGAGGCAGGAGGATCACAGGATTGAGGCCAGCCTCAGCAACTTAGGGAAACCCTCAGCAACCTAGTGAGACCCTGTTTCAAAATAAATAATAAAAAGGGCTGGGAATGTAGCTGGGAGGTAGAATTCCCTGGGTTCAATCTCCAGTACCAAAATAAATAAACAAACATTTCTTCATCAAAAGACACTAATATAAGTCTGACGTGGTAAGCCATAGAAGGAGATATATGTGCAAACCATCTATCTAACAATGACTCATACCAGAATATATTTTTTAATTCTCACAAAGCAATAAAACAGATAACTTAATAGAAAATTGGGGAAAACACTTGAACAATCTGTAAAAGATAATATTAGAAAATGACCAATAAGTATATGAAAAATTGCTCAGCTGCCCTAGTCATCAGGGAAATGCAAATGGAGACCACAGTGTAATGCCACTTCATGTAACTCAACTGAATGGCTCCAGTGGAAAAGACTGACCTCAGCAAGAGGTGGCAAATGTGGGATAACTACAACGCTCTTACACAGCTGGTGGGAAAGTAAATTCAGACAATTCTTTTGGAAAACTCTTGGGCAGTGTCTCTGGAAGCTGAGCCTGTGCATACATACCCTATGACCCAATAGTTCCAGTCCTACTTATGAGTCCTGCAGATACGCATACGCATGCTCACCAAAAGACATGCTAGAATATTAATAATAGCCAAAACCCAGAAAATACCTAAATAGTAAAATGAATAAATGACAGCCTAATTGCCCCATGCAACACTATACAGCAGTGAGAATAAATTATCTAAAGCTATCCCCACCAATAGGCATGAATCTCACCAACATAATATTGAGCAAAAGAAGCCAAAGAAAGGAACTGAGTATTTTTAAAACCAGAAGTGTAAGCATGACTAACCTGTGCTGTTAGAAGTCAGGCCTAATGGTTACCCTTGGAGTGGGGGGTGGTTTAAACTATTTTATAGTAAGGGGTTCTTGGATGAACCCCTTACTATACATGCTGAAGATGTTCTATTTCTAGGTCTGGATGTGGTTACACAGATATGTTCAGTTTATGAAAATTTATCAAGTTTTATATGATTTATGCATTCTCTCTGTGTTGTTATACTTCAATTAAAAGTTTTGGGGGTCTTGTTTTGTTTTGTTTTCTGTTCTGATTTTTAGTCCTGGGGATTGAACCCAGGGGCATTCTACCTCCAAGCTACACCCCCCACCCTTTTGATTTTTTATCTTGAAACAGGGTCTCACTAAATTGCTGAGGCTGGCCTAGAACTCCTATGATCCTCCTGTCTCAGACTCCCAAACACTGGGATTACAGGCTTGCTCCACCATGCCCAGCTCAATTAAAAGTTTTAAAATAGACTATAACCTAATAAGCAGTATACAAAAAAATCACCATGTAAAATGGGAAATCAAGTTATTCCAAAGTTAATAAAATTATCAAGGATGAGCCTGATGCAGAAAATGGGGGGGGGGGTTACCAATCATGCCTATCTAAACTCAAGGTAGCCTGGGGTGTGTTAAGAGTTTTACTTACTTTGACTCTTCTTGCAATACCATAAATATCCCCATTGTCTCCTTTAACAATCCAGAAAAGTTAAGGATTTAAGATGAGTCTCATTGGAGCATGGGACTTTGATCTGAGTATTTTGTAAATACTATGTTTTAATAGAAAAAATAAATGGGCAATTAAATTGGAGTTTCACTTATCTGAAAAGGGTAGAAATTATTAGAAACATTATTTGAGTAGAATATTATTAATAAAGATATTTTTAACTAATGGGTAAGTTGAAAAGCCTGCAAAAGGTACTTTTTATCTGAAGGCATGTAAGGCTGGCAAGGCTGGTTTACCACAAAAGTCTTTCTGCTACCCCTGGGAGGGGCTAATCAAGCCTTACTCTCATTGAAATGCAGAGCTCAGAAGTGGGAAAACTGATTAACAAAATAAAAAATCCAGAGTGCTTCCCATGCAAATAGTCATCAGCGTATCTTATGTAATTATGTAGCCCATAAATCAACACAGCATGCAAGGGCTTCACTCCTGGTGTAAATATCTTAATGACTGAGATGTCTTTAGCCATGAATAATTTATATCTGCATGATCCACTTTTTTTCTTCTGTGCTTCACTTCAGCAGGATTAACTAATCATCTATGTAGGAGTGGGCTCTTTGATTATTTCTTCCTGGTTTTTCTTCTGTTTATTTTTCTTATTTTGACATGTCATTTTTTTTTCCCTGTTACACTTTCTTTCATAAGAATGCTCCATTCATCCGCCCTGTCTGCTTGTTTTTACTTTTCCCATGCATCTTGTTAGACATCTTGGAATAAAGCCAGGGCTTTGGGAATCCTACCTCCCATAAGGCCCTCTGTTAGGGAAATAGGCTTAATACTGCAAGGTAGTATGAGCTTCTTGATGTTGTTGTGGGGAAACATTTATTTTGGAAAGCAATTGCCAGAAAAGGCTAATGATCAATTAAACCTTAACATTTGTAGGTCCCCTTCTGAGATGCAAAATGTAACTGCCACATGGGTAATGCTGGAAAGCCGTACTTGCTAAAATTGTTTTGTTGTTTTCCTGGGGCGCATTAAAATAAAGTCAACTGAGAAACATTCAGATCAAATTCTATCTCATCTAATAAGTTCATGCCAACCATGCCAGCTCATCTTGCTCAGCTGTCACGGCCATTCCCTTGACTCCTGCCATAGGTTCTGGTGATAATAATTGTCTATCTAGAGCCCTATGGACAGGGAGCGTCAGCCCCCTTCTGTGGATCTTTTGATACTTTTGACATGCTTTATGTAATTTTCCTAGAAACCTTGAAATCATATCCTAATGGATAATCATATATATATATATATATATATATATATATATATATATAGTATTAGAGATTGAAACCAGGGGTATTCTACCTCCAAGCTACACCTCCGGCCTTTTTTATTGATTGATGGATGGACTGAAGTAGAGTCTCAAGTTGCTGAAGATCTCACTAAGTTGCTGAGGCTAGTCTTAAACCTGTGAGCCTCCTGTCTCGGCCTCCCAAGTACTGGGATTGTAGGCATGTGCCACTGTGCCTGGCCCAATACGTTTTATAAGCACTTTGACCATACTATATTAAAGGTTTCACTGGGCAGGTAGGAAGGGAGAGGATTACAAGCATTATAGATCCGGCACTTAAAAGGAAATAAGGTAACTAGAAAGTTCATGAGGTTCAACAGAAGATATTTGTATAATGGAAGTTCCACACCCTCCCCAACTTTCTTGGCATGAGATCCCAAAGGATTTCTAGAAGGAAGAAATAATCAATGTCATCTTTGAATCCCAATACTTTCTGATATGCCTAGCATATAGTTGGCACTCAATAGAGTTTTTTTTGAAACTCATGTTGCTGCATGAATTACAATTTACCCTGTGTTCTCAGAAAGCCCATTTTTGTGGGGCTGTGGACAGGGTGACCTTTTATCCTGGCAAGAATCTACTTAGACTCCTCCAGACTCCTGCTACTGACTCATCTGATGTCCAAAGCATATAGACCTGGTCTTAGTCACCTGTACAAATGCCAGCATGCCAGGGTCTCATCACAGGAGACCTGCTTGAATTGTCTAATACCTAGCTTCTGTTAGAAACCTAAATGAGAAAAAAATAAAGATTAATACTTAGGAAATCTCCCCAGAGAGACACTGAGTCTGCCCACCCTAGGATCTGTCTTTAGATAAAGTTGACCAACACATCAGCTTGTCCTGTTCTAGAGACTCCATTACTGATTTGCTTTTTACTCTTATGCCTCAACTTTGATGAGGGAACAGCCATTGGAACCATGTCTATGTCCTATTATAAAAATGTGTGGAGGCCATTTGTCATGATATCATTTAGCAGCATCTTTATATGAAACCCTATGGGAGAAAGATTTTTTAGAGTTCTTTGCTGAAAGAATCTTATTTCTACCATAGAAACTAATAGACTTCCTCCCTTCCAAAAGCTAGAACTGCATAATGGATCATGTTTCTTTCATTGTCTTGATTGCCAGGAAGTACAGAGTCATTTCCTTTTATTGAAGCAAAATTCACAAAGCCTACAGTTAACCACTTAAAAGTATATAATTCTTGGCACTTAGTCCTTTTACAATATTGTACAGACATCACCTCTGTCTAGTTCCAAAACATTTTTATTATCCTAAAAGGAAAACCTATACCCATTAAGTAGTCATTTTCCCTCTTCCCCCAACCCCGCAACTACTAATCTACTTTGCATATCTACAGATTTACTTATAGTTAAGGGTCAGTTTTGCAGTTCATTCAGAACACTTGTATTAACTCTTGCGGATAGGGCATTTGTAGGCTCTTCTTCCTGGTTATTTTCTAATATTACATATTTTGTTCAAAGCAAGCAGACTCAAGACTTCTGTAGAAAGATTAATGGAGATACATACAAATAATACAGACATACAAATAATACATACATACAAGTAAGAGTATCCTTTTATTTTTCTAATATACTTTTATTGGTACATTGTGATTATATGTCATAATGAGTTTCAGAGTGATAGAAACATATGCACACAGCACATGATGTGTTTCCCTTCAGAGCACACCCTGCTCCTTCCCCCTCCATATTACTGACATTGGTATTGGTAACTTCATATATATACATATCATTTGAACTGTTTCCTTCATCAAGTCTTCCTTTTCCCCTCCCCACCTCCCTCCTCAAATCCCCATCTACTAGTCTACTGATATTTTTCCTCATTTGGTCTCTTTTGTTTCCCATTTTGTCTCTAGCTTCCACATATGAGAGAAAACATATGACTCTTCACTTTCAGACTGATTAATATTTAGCACAATGTTCTCTAGTTCCATCCATTTTCCTGCAAATGACATAATGTTGTTCTTCTTTATGGCTGAGTAAAATTCCACTGTATGTATATACCACAATCTCTTTATCCATTCATTTGTTGGTAGATACCTAGGCTGGTTCCATAATTTGGCTATTGTGAATCACACTGCTATAAACATGAGTATGCATGTATCTCTATAGCATTCTGACTTTAATTCTTTGGGATAAATACCAAAAAGTAGATTAGCTGGGTCAAATGGTGCTTCCATTCCTAGTCTTTCGAGGAACCTCCATACTGATTTTCACAGTGGCTGTACTAATTTATAATCCCACCAACAGTGTATAAGTGTTCCTTTTCCCCACATCCTTGCCAGCATTTATTATTATTTGTATTCTTGATGACTGCCATTCTAACCAAAGAGAGATGAAATCTCAGTGTAGTTTTGATTTGCATTTCCTTTATTGCTAAATATATTGAACATTTTTTCACATATTTGTTGGTCACTTCTTTTTTAAAGCTACAATTTTTTTATTATTTTATTTTATTGGTGCATTGCAATAATACATTATAGTGAGGCTTCATGTGTTTAAAAATACATGTAGTGTTTCTTTTTTTGAGAAGTGTCTGTTTAGTTCATTTGGCCATTTATTGATTGGGTCATTTAGTTTTTTTGGTGGTAAGTTTTTTGAGTTTTTATATCTTCTAGATATTAATCCTCTGTCAGAAGAGCAGCTGACAATGATTTTCTCCCATTCTGTAGGTTCTTCCAGCTATTCTTAATGAGACCGGGCCCTTTGACAGGAAGAGATACAGGCCCTCGTGTTCCCTTCACAGTGTTTTAGGACTAAGTTATTTCAATACTACCAATCACTCAAGAAACATGGTACATACAAGAATCCTTAGCATTGGCAGCCTCCCAAGTTCTGGGATTACAAGTGTGCACCATCACTCCTGGCTCAGTTCACTATCTCTGAATGGGGTCTTGCTGGTAAAGATTGTACTTGTGGGACAATAAAATTGATTAATCAAGTCTCAAAACACCAGAGCAGTAGAAAATTGTAAAACTAACATAGACCAATATGCAGTCTTGAAAAATGACTCAAATATTTGAGGTCATAACATCTCAATAACAATAATTTTCTATATTATGGTGAAGTGTTTTAAGTATACATTGATTTGATTGTAAAAAAAAATCACTGTGGATAAAGAACCATGCCATAGGTAAGCAAACAGGCTTTAGAAAGTCTTAGTAACTTGTCTGAGGTACTATGATCCAAATCTTGTGAAAATAAGAATTAAATGCAGGTGCTTTAACACCTTGTCCAGGGCTCTTTCCCATATGATGCCTGCCTCTTCTGAGCTTTAAGTGCCACCCAGAATTCTCTCATTTGTTCATGCATTCATTCAACAACTATTCACTGCATACCTCCTATGAGCTAGGAGGCAGGCACTATGAGCCAGGCACTGAGAATTCTGTGATTGACAAGACAAAGTTTCTGCCTTCAGAACAAGCTTATAATCAATCAAAGGACAGAGGCACATAATCCAGACTGGCCATGATGAAACAGTAAGGTATTTGCTACAACTGAAGGAATAGAGTAGGTCATAAGAGCACATGTGTAAAACATCTTAGCAAAACATGAGTTGGAGAGGCTTCCTATGGGAATTGATGTTTGTACTGATTTCTCAAGGGTGAGTAGGAGTTGAAGGAAAGAAGAATGTTCCAAGCCAAAAATAAAGCATTTGAAGTCACTCCTGGGGGGTGGTGATGCTAAGTTAGGTCCAGAATAGGGAAAGATCCAAAGGGTTTACAAACTCCACTTAGTTTACCTTGTCCTACTATTTGACAAAGTAGAGACAATCAACTATCCATCCATTCATTCTTCCAACCTTCCTTCCTTCCATCTATCTTTTCTCCATCTACTCCCCATTTATCCATCCTCCCACCCTTCCATCCATCCGTCTATTTAACCATCTATCCACCCACTTATTCATAGTAGATGCTAAATATTTATTGAATTAATTAATAATAATAATAATAATATTTACTGAAAGACCTCATATGGGACAGACACTGTACTAAACAGTGTGGAGGACATAAAAACACATAAGACATTATCCCAACTGGCATGCCGCTTAAAATCTAATTGAAAAGCCTAATATATGCACAAATTGCTATAATACAAACTGGATGGAACAGGTGCCCTAAGAGGTACCACCACTGACTGTGGGGATATTATATGGAAGAAACCCTAAGTTTCAGTGATAACATTAGCAGGGTCTGTTTGCTCATATGTTTTGTTTTCTGAAATTGCTCTTTGACAGATTCTGTGGCAACAGCATCCGGGCCACTACTAGTTGAAGTTGCCAAAACTCCTGGTGCCAGCCTTGGGGTTGCCCTAACTACCTCGATGTGCTGTAACAAACAGGTCATTGTCATAGACAAAATCAAATCTGCGAGCATTGCAGACAGGTGAGTGTCAAAGTGTGTTGCTTACTTTTCCAAACTGCATGTGTGTCTAAAAAAATGATGCATACATATACACACACACACACACCTGTATAATACACACACACACATACACACAGTAAAAAACAACTCTCTTGCCAATGTATACAAGTTTCAGGTAGGAAAACAAGTTAGTGGGTGGGACTTAAAACTTGACCTACCTTATCAGCCACCCCATAATGTAGTAATGTCACTTCATCCAGATGTTTGGTGTGACCATTAGCAATAGAAAAAAAAATTAAAAAGTCAAACAACCAAGCAAGTTTTCTTGCTGTGTCCTAAGATAATTGTCTATCTTGATGTAGGGTAGCTGAGCTGATCTTTATTAAGCCCCATGCAGAGAAGTCATGGGTTTTACTGAATTGTTAACAATTAAATCCTGCTGCCATAAAATTGTATTCCTTTTTCTTAAATAAATAAACCATATTTTTAAAAGAATGTAATCTTTAAGAACAGGTCTGATACTGTCATGGTATGTTAATCTTAAGTTTCACAACCTTCAAGGGTCCCTTAAAGCACCATTCATTCCAATGTTTATTTTTCCTAATTAATATTTTAGACTTGTAAGGTAAATGGAGAAGGGGAAAACCAAACAAAAAAGATTGCCTTCCCACCTAATAAATTATTTTACAACTCCTAGTAAGAGAACCCTTCTCACCCATAGATGAAGCACTTTAAGTAAATCAACACAGAATAATATTTTTAGATGGAAGGGATGACCTGAAGTGCTTTTATCTTGAGAAGTAGACCATTCACGCTGGAGATTTTCAGAAGTATTCAAACAACCAGTCTCCCCTGTGTGTTTCCAGCCCTCTCCTCCAGGTGCCCTCGCCCTGCCTGGAAATCCTCCAACTGTGGTGCAGGGACCGGCAGCAACCCCCACTAGTGGTCAGTCTACAGCTCCACTGTGGTCTTACCCCACGTGCAGTCCTTTAGCAGTGGCAGCCATTGATCCAGGGGTGTTCTCCAGTTCAATGGTGCAGGATGCTTTAATCGTCTCCCTCTGTTTTTTCCCATTCCGCAGGGGGTAACCAGTTTAAGGAGCTGTCTACTTGACTGGTACGTCGGGACGCTGACTGCTGTGTTTGCTTTTCTCAACTCATCCAGTAGCCAGTCTCTTGAGTTCAGCAAGATGTAGCAGCTAGTCCCTTTCCCCGCCCCCAGCTTTCCCCTTGGCTCACCATGCAGGCCTGATTTTATTACTCACTTGATGCCTAAATAATTTCCGTTGTCATTGACAGCTTTTTGTACTAATAAATGTTTAACTCCAGAATAACAAAATAAAGCAGAATAATAAAGAACTGGTGATCCGGGAATTTATATGAAAGGACACTGAGGAAGTAGCAAGTCAATCTCCCCAAGTTATTCACATTCACACATTAAAAAAAAATCCAATTCTGTGAGTCACATCTTGAGAGTCTGAATATTTACCAATGCATCTTTCTAGGTAGAAAATCTTAGGAAGAAACAAACACAGCAAAAATGTCAAGGGGAAAAAAAGATTCCCTTGTTCTCCACTCCCCTCTTACTCACTTCTCAATGTTCGGTACCACCCCCACTCCCAAATAATAATTTTTAAGAAAGACAAGAGGAAAACATTACTTTGCATTTTTTCTGTATTTTCTACAAGATTTTACACTCCTATTACTACCCAAGGTGCTTAAAATTTGATGGTGTTTCCTATAATACTCAAACTTTTCCTTTTTAAGTAAATGGAAACTGTGTGTAATGCTAACTATGAAGGACATGAAAGTGGTATTCCAAAGAGGAAGGCGCTTCATCGCACTGAGTGTTTCTCCTTCCCGTAGATGTGGGGCGCTGCACGTGGGGGACCACATCCTGTCCATCGACGGCACCAGCACGGAGTACTGTACTCTGGCAGAAGCAACCCAGTTCCTGGCCAACACCACGGACCAGGTCAAACTCGAGATCCTTCCCCATCATCAGACCCGCCTGGCCCTGAAGGGACCTGACCACGGTGAGGATCCGGCCGGCTAAATCTCTTTATCTTGCTTTTGCAGTTGCTGCATCCTCCAAAGAGTTAGAAAGCAGAAAGACTGAGTTTAATTCTGCCTTTATTATTTCTTTTCCAAACAGTAGGTTATCTTTGTTTACTCTGCTCATCTTCCAAATCCCTTTTCTCAAGCCCAAAATTGAAGAAAGAAACATTGTTTGAAATAGAATTTTCTAGCTAGTACTGTTTGCTATTTTTTTTAAGAGAAGAGAAATAATTTGACTTAGTCGTATTCATATTGAATTTCTGGTCTACATGAAGGATAATGAAGACAAATAGTAAAACTCACAGTGTTTTTAAAATAAAATGAATATTAATAACAGACCCTTCAAAAATTTGGTTGGAAGACCCAATTGTAGGAAGGGCTTTCTATATATTTTGGCTGTTTTCCAGAGTGGCATTTTTCTTAGGATAGAGAAAAATTTTTCTGACCAAACAACTTGCCTAGGAGAAAAAAAAATCTTTGACTCCATTTCTTGGATAAAAAGTGTCAGCTGAGGGAATCTGCATTTTCACTACTTTGAAATTCACAGACACGTTTGCTAAACATTTATATACCATCCACCTGGGCATCTTTAAACAAAACCTGGTACAAGTAAAGGGACTTGGAGCCCAAAATCAAATGAAGTCAGGCTCTCTAGTGGGATCTCTGTTCCAACTCCTTCTCCTGCCTGTTCCTTCAACCAAATATACTCCATTTTTTATTCCTTGAATCAAGAGGCCTCACTAGTGTTGGAAGGTGTAGCTTTAAAAGAGGAGAGAATATATTTCTGTATATTTAGAGAGAGCACAATTTTCTCTAGAAATGAAATTTTGCTCATTCGGAGGTCATTTGTATTATGTGTTTCCTCCTTCTAAAATACCCTGCATTTCTCTGCAGTCAAAAAAAAAAAAGGATCAGATAATTTTCATACTGAATGAGTCAGCTGGATACAACCTTTTTAATTAAATGGAGCTTCGACAGCCCTGGAGCTAATGAAAATCTCTAGTACAACATTACCCTTATCAGATTTTAATTTTACACATTGGAATAGAGAAATGATGCGGCATAGGCAGGTTAAGAAAAGAAAATCCGCATCATTTGAATAGAGATGCTAAGGAGCCGTCGACAGGTGGAGTTCACAGGAATGCACACCATTCCTACCAGGAGCCCCAGCCGGCCTTTCCAGCACACTGGCTGAGAGGAGAGATCTCTAAAATTGCTTAAGTTTCTCCTACAGTAATCCGAAGTTGCCATTGGATTTGGAGCACAGAAGGCATTAGAATGCCCCCTATGTCATGTTCTTTCTGCACAGTGCTTTGCTTCCTAAATTCTGGTATCAGTGAATCGGAAATGTGTTATAGGCTCTTTTAAAATGTTATCATCTTCAACAACCTCATTTAATTTACTTTTATTTGCCTTGTACACAAATCATAAATAGCTCAAATAGTTTCCAACTGTTGAAATATTAATTATTTTTACCTGCCTGCCAAGACAATTTGAAAAGATGAATTTAGATACTGAAATGTATGGACCAAGAACACGTTTTTTTTTTTTTTCTTCACTGTGGAAAACCTGATGGCATTTATATTTGGGAAACAGGAGACTGACAGTTTAAGTAACCATAGCTTTTATTTCTGACCCCATCATCAGCCTTTGCTGAGAGTTATTCACCATTTTTCTTATCTAGCACATAGGTATCTCCCCTACATGTTACATTAAAATCAGACTTGCATGTCTAAAAGGAAATAAATACTGACTTGTAAACATAATCAAATCATCACCAAGAAGGAAAAGTAATACAAAAAATTTTTGTTGTGTTTGCAATTCTCAAACTTCCATTTTTTCAATTAGTTGTACGTAGTTTTTAACCTTTTTCCACAAGAAAGTTCTGCTTATTTTTTTCAAGATCTCCGATGCTTAAATAGTGTGTCTCTCATCTCAGAAGCAGACGGAGATACACTTCCCAAATTTTGTTAGTAAAAGAACACTTCAGGGCAAAGTAGAAATGGATATATTGACTCAGAATAAGACATTTGCAGAACCTTTTGTTGGTAGAAAGCAACATTACAGAAGCTGACAAAAATGAGTTTTCGATGAGGTTAAAAGTTATTCCCACTGAGGTTCTTTGGAAGACATACTCATGACTGAAGGAAACTAAGACTTTGGAAAAGAAAATGTGACCAGAGCTGATAGGCTCAATACATTCAATGCCAGAAAGACACTCCATTTTGTGAGGTTCAGAGGCAACCACCATAGCAGCTGTCGCCTGCTCTCTCAGACATCCTAGGCAGGCAAGAGGATACAATTAGAGAGGAAGACGAAGACAGTACTTCCATGTTACACACCTCTTAAGACTGAGGCCGTGATGCTGACTGGGCAGGGCACGGAAAGCATTACTTATCTGGAACAAGGGATGTAGGAGAGCCATAGGAAGAGGCAGTACAGTATGGTGGCTGAGGGCAGGAATCTAGAACAGATGTCCACAGCTTTAATTCTGGCTTCACCACTTGGGACCTCAAGCAAGTTACCCAACTTTTCTGTATTTCAGGTTCTTCGTCTGTAAAGTGGGAGTTATTTTGTGTGTACATGTGTGGTATTGGGGATTGAATCCAGGGGCATTCTACCTCCAAGCTCTATCCCCAGACCTATTTTATTTTTTTATTTTGAAACAGGGTCTCACTAGGTTGATGAAAGTTTCACTACTTGTGAGGCTGTCCTCAAACTGCGATTCTCCTGTCTCAGCCTCCCAAGTACTGGGATTACAGGCATGTACCACCACGCCCAGCTTAAGTAGGGGTTATAATTCATAGGACTAGTGTGAGCATTATCCAAGAAAATCCATGAAACAGCACTTAACACAGTACCTAGAAAGGGACTTGGAAATAGGCTTCTGTCATTGCGAGAATGCATAGGAATGTTCTTTGAAAAATGAAAGAGCATGCCAAACATGTAACATCTGATTCTTAAACCCCTGAAATACTTCCTAATATATGAGTACCAAGCACACCACTATAAAACACAATAGATTTGGAGTGTACATTCAAAAGAGGCAATAACTCTGTTCCCTGTCCTACATTATTTGTGGAAGCCTTTCTGCATTTATTATACATGACATGCAATTTTGTGCATCATCTTGTATCATTTTTGTCTTTTAATTATTTCATATGTATGAAGATTTAGCCTGTAATAATACTTCAAAATCCAGGTAAAGTTTATGAGCTACCTTTAACCTGCCGACAACCATTGACACAATGCTGGGCACACAATAGGTACTCAATAATACCTTCCTTATTGATTTTTCAATTGGGCTTAATAGTCCTAATGGATTCCCAGAAATTTTCAAAGCACTCAATAAAGAACTGTGTCAAATGGTGGTTGTAGAATTCTGAAAACTTTTCATTGTACCCTGGCTTCATTTAAAACATGGTTAATACTTTGTTAGGAGTACAGTACAAGTCAGGTGTGGTGACACATACCTGTAATTACTTGGGAGGATCGCAGGTTCAAGGCCAGCCTCAGCAACTTAGTGAGGCTCTCAGCTACTTAGCGAGACCCTGTTTCAGGACCATAAAAAATAAAATAGGTCTGGGGATGCAGCTCAGAGGTAGAATCCCTCTGGATTCAATCCTCAGTAACACACACACACACGTGCGCACACACACACACACACACACACACACACATAGAGTACAATACAGTGGTTGTGATTATAGATTAGCCAGATCCAGCAATCACTGCATCTTGCTAAAAAGTTGTCTTGTGTACCCCAAAGTAGAATGGAGATGATGAAAAAGAATCTACTGTGCATTTCCTGTAGCACTCAAGGAAAATGCTGTTGCAGTGTAGACATTGACACCCTGACTGCTCCCTGTAAATCCATGTATTCATTTATTGATTCATTCCTTCATCAGTCGGTGTGTTCCAGGCACTGTTTTAGTTGCTAGGATATATCTAGTGAGCAAGACAGGCAGAGTGGACCCCTATTCTTTTAGAATCTACATTCTAGTATGAAGACACAACCATTATACATGTATTATATAAATAAGGCCATTTCAGACAATAAGTGCTTATGGAATATAAAGTGGCCATGGGATAACCCTGGAGAGGTAGCTGCTTTCAGCCAGGGCGTCAGCAACAGCTTCTCTGAGAAGAAGCCACCCGTGCAAAGCTGGGTGAAGAGCAGCAGTTGCAAAGGTCCTGGGGCAGGAAGGAGGCCCAGCTTGTTCTAAGAGCAGGCATAAGACCAGCGAGAATCAAATGACCAATAATGAGGAGAGTGATGCAGGTGAAGCTAAGGAGACAAGCAGGGGCTGCGCTGGACTGTCTTTGGGATGGTAAGCCATTAAAGCCCGAGTGACCTGATCTAACTTGGGTATTAAGAAGATGCCACTAGCAGTGTTGTGGACACTGGAAAGCAGATGTGCAGGAGATGAATCAGAGAACCAAGTCCGAAGGTGTTGCTGTGGTCCCGATGAAGGACACGGTGGCGTGTACTAGGACAGTGGAGAGGGAGAGGGAAGGAAAGGGCCAGACGGTTCAGGACCATACAACTACAGCAGCTATAAAAGTGTTCTGCAGATTTCTGACATGTTCTCTCAAACTTAAGAGTCCAGTGAGGGAAACTGGTTGAGTGAGAGACACATCTATTTCCTTTAAAAGGTGCTTTCCTGTTGAGAAGTAGATGGAACAGTAGGAGAATCAACAATATGACTCATAGCTCATTTGTTTTCTTCTGTGGACCAGCACCGTGCAGAGCGCTCTGCATGCATAATTCTCAGAGCAGTCCTGCAGAGTAGACGCTTTCATGTCCTCCAGTTATGAGGAAACAGGATGAGAGAGGCTGAAGAGCTGGCCAAGGTCACAGAGAGAGGAGGAGCTGAAGGCACACGTGAAGCATGCCCCACTCCACAGCGCCCTGCCCATGCCAGGCTTTTGTTCCGTGCACCGTCTCCCTTCAGAGGGGACAAGAAGCGCCGATGAAGCTGATTTCATGAGTAGCATAACTCAAGACCTTGTCTAAGTGACTCTCCTTTAAATACATACAGAGTATTCACCTCTCTATATAAATAACTATTGCCAGATAATTCGCATGTAAGACAACTAGCATTAGAATCATGAAAGTACAAGGAAATAAATCTTGTAGTTATTTTTAACGGTTTCAGATTGTTCAATGAAAATCTATCAGAGATAGTAACAAACATAACATTACTCATATTTCAGAATGCTGGGTAGAAAATCACATCAAAATTAGAATGAAGATATGATGAGCCTTTTTTAATACATAAAAGGGACACTAAGACCTTGAAATCAAACTCTTATTTTTGTGGCACTTTAAGGAAATAGAAGAATATGTGAAGTATTTTCAGTTATATATTCCTAATGGAAATATATTTTTTCCCAAAAAATCATAAAATATATTGAGACTTTTATCTTCTCCTTATTAGTCAGGATACAGATAAGATTCTGATCCTGATAGATGATTCGAGTGGTTTATTATTGAGCAAAATCAAGTTCAAGTGATGGATTGTGGTGTAATTAAAATGTCAGAGCCGTAAATTGTGATGTGTAACTAGTAAACCAGGCGACTCACGAGCCAATGTGATTTATCGTTCCTTCTTTTCTTTTTCTCTAAACAAGTGCAACTAACTGGCCAAGATTTGCAAATCCTTAATTACTAATCGTATGCCATAGATCTTTATGGAGCTGACTTTTAAGTTAAAAAAAATGTTTTTAATCTTTGCTCCGAAGCACAGGGGGAGATTAGAAATTGATTCAATGGTCATCTTAAAAGGAGAAAAAATGGGTTAGGGAAAGACATGCATTATTCTTGGGAAGATGAAAAGTTTCCATCGCAGATGTTAATCATCTCCTTTGCTGACCACTGAGAAAAGGGCAAAGCCAAGTAGATTTTTTTTTCTTTGCAAGCAGCTTTCATTTTGGTTACACTTTTTTTAATTTGTGCAATTCAGTTACTTTTTCCTCTTTTTTTTTTTGGTTCTTTGTTTGTTTGTTTGTTTTTCTTATTTCTCATCATCACTTCATATGGGCAGTGAAAATTCAGAGGAGCGACAGGCAACTTCCCTGGGATTCCTGGGCCAGCAACCACTGCAGCCTCCAAACCAACCACCACTATAACACCTACCACCCTGATCATTGCAGAGTGCCAGTCCTGGCATTCCCGAAAGCGCCTCCTCCAAACAGCCCTCGTAATGTTCCAGGCCTTCTCCTCCTGCTCTTCCATGTCAATCCTGTTCTTCTCACTCCTTCCCCCACTAACTCATCACATCTTTGGCTTCCTGGGTGTTGCATGCTGTTCTTGGAGTAACAACATGTCATTTGCCACACCCCCCTAGTCTTTCCATCAGAAAGCATCCGTCAGTAAGAAAGGATGTAAACATTCAGAATGCTTTCTATGTGGTTCAAACAATAATTCGGAATATCACAGAGCATGGTGCTCTTAGATCTTTGTGTATGTGAAATTGCTTTGGAAATCCAAGTCCGAAAATACATATGAAAATGAGATTGTGCATCAGATGTATTGAGTAATTTTGTTCATGGAGAAGCTTGTTTTAAAGTTGTTTTGTCTAAAGCAAACTTCCCAGAGTCTCTGTTCCTGGGTGCTTCGGAGGCTCCTGCCGTTCCTCCGCACTTACAGGCTCTTGTAACTCTGAGATCCCAAAGCTCTGTCCGCTGGCTGCTGTGGCCTGCTGTCTGTCTGGTGGGGGTAGCTGCTAGCGATTGCTGTCCGTCACGTGTGTCTTTCTGGATTATTCTGGTTGGCAAGGGTGGCGGGCTCACGCCCCACCTGAGCATGCCCCGTGCCAAGTCTTCTCTCTCTTACAGCAGCTTTGGTGTCTTCGTCCTTCTCTCCTACCTCCATGAGTGCATACAGCCTGAGTTCCCTGAACATGGGGACCTTACCTCGAAGCCTCTACTCCACCAGCCCACGTGGAACCATGATGAGGAGGAGACTGAAAAAGAAAGACTTCAAGAGCTCACGTAAGTGAGATGTTACCAATGTGAGTCCTTTGGCCTGCAGAAAACAGGTGGGCCTCAGAGTTGGCCAGGTGCTGAAACCCCGGGGAAGAGTGTTTTAAGGCCTAACTGGTCAGGTAGGTGCTAAGGAGCTGATAGCTCTGGGCCAAAGACCATCACATGATAACCACCAACTATCTGGTAATGATTACCTAAGGATAATTTCAGACTGCCCTAGTTCATATGATCTTTGCCTACAATTTTTTTTTTTTCAGTACCGGGGATTGAACCCAGGGGCGTTCTACCTCCGCGCTACACCCCCGGCCCTATTTTTTTTATACTTTATTTTGAAACCGGGTCTCACGAAGTTGCGGAGGGCCTTACTAAGTAGAGAGTGAGAGAGAGAGAGAGAGAGAGAGAGAGAGACAGGGAGAGAGAGAGCGAGAGAGCTGAGGCTGGCTGCGAACCCGGATCCTCCAGTCTCTGCCTCCCAAAGTACTGGGATTACAAGCGTGCGCCACCACGCCAGGCCTTTCTTACTCTTTTGATACCATAAAATAATAAAGGCTCTGGCTTTTAAGACTTCTTCTTTATATTCTGGGTAGCTTTGAATGAAATCTTTGTTCAAAGTTTCTTTCTTTTCTTTTTCTACTAGTGGGGGTTGAACCCAGGAGTATTCTACCTCTGCACTATATCCCCAGCCCTATTTTATTTTTTATTCTGAAACAGGGTCTCTCTATGTTGCTAACGCTGGCCTTGAACCTTCAATCCTCCTGACTCAGCCTCCCAGGAACTGATATTACAGGCATGCACCACCATGCCCAGCTTGTTCTTAGTTTCCTATTCCCTCTAGAGCAGTGTTGTACAGACTCTGCCTTTCTTTTGATAAATGTAACAGTCTCATGAATTTGTTTAATGTTATAAATTTCATACTAAATTATATTTCATGACCCAACCCCCCACTCAAATTATATCTCATTTCCCAAGTTCCCATTACTTCCTTCATAAACTCACCACATTGAGAATCAGTCCTCTGACATATATTTCTTTTTACCCTTATTACCCTCTGCAGCATAAAGAAGGTCGGAAAGATGCTCATCTTTTCAGAGAGCATCCTAAATTCTAGGAACTTCAACTACCATTCTTGGAAATACTATTCCAAGAAATGCTATTTCCATACTTGGAGATACTATTCTGGTACAACCAAGCACAATATAGACTAAGCAATACTAGAAAGATGTAGTTGGCTACTTACTTTGAGATAGCTGGCTAAATGTATAAAAAAAAAGATGATTGAATGCTATAGCAGAGAAGAAACACTCCTAAATTTTTCTTTTTTTCTTTTTTGTTGAGGAAGATCATAATATCTCATCATAATCACAAAATTTAGCGGCAGAGAACACCCCAGTTTTCCAACCAGATCCAATCCTAGGTTAGAGAAGTATGTTTCCTGCCCTGTTCCTTCTTGTTGGCTATGGTTGTGATTCCTGTGAAGAAGGTGGGAATCTCTTCCTGTGCTTACTAAGGGAATAAAAATAAGGAACACCCTTCAGTTACCTGAATAAAACCAAGCCCAGCTACTCGCAGGCTGGTGTTGACAAGAGAACGTTCTTGTGGGAAGGAGGTAGTTGGCTCTTCAGCCTGTTTTCCAGAGATTCATTGTCCCCAGAGGGTCTGTCAACAGTGCCACCTGCAACATGGGACAGCAGCCATCACCCACCATGGGAGGTGTTTTCTTCATGTTACAGACCCTGAAGGCTTCCTTGCAAAGAAAATCACGGCAAGAGATAGGGCCGCCACTGTGGTGGGGACATGATTTTGGCATGCCTATCCTTTCAAATAGAAGGGGATTTGACATCTTTAGGATATGAAAGTGACAATAAATCTGAAATTAGGAAAATGGGAGATTGTGTTTAGTCAGAGAGAACAGGGAGCACACAGAGTCCCATTCATTTCTTAGCTAAGACTAGAGGAATTATTTACTCTTGGAAGAAACTAGTTGAAGGTAGTGCAGTAGAGTAGTCCTCAGCCTAGGCTCTAGAACCAGGAGGCCACTCACCCCAAGACCATTACTTTCTAGAAATAGGACCTTGAGCAAGTTTCTTTAGCTCCCTATGCCTCAGCTAAAAATGGCAATAATTATAGTACTTACTACTTTGTGTAATTGTGAAGAGTATATGAGATTATATGTGTGTACATATCACACATATATGTGCTAAAACAACATCTGGTCAATAGTAAGTACTATTTTTTTGTACTGAGATTGAACCCAGAGGCATTCTACTTCTAAGTTACACCCCCATCCCTATTTTTTAACTTTTTATTTTCAAAAAGATCTCACTAAGTTGTTGAGGGTCTTACTCAGTTGCTGAGGCTGGCCTGGAACCTATGATCCTCCTGTCTCAACCTCCCAAGTACTGGGATTACAAGTGTGCACCACTATGCCTGGCTGTAAGCACTATTTAATTGTTAGCTACATTACATAGTTTGTATATATCTGAATCTGAATTTTCCAATGTGAAAATCTGTTGACACTGCTTGCAAATTTAGGCATTTCCTACAGTGGTGCACTTTGGCATAGGTCTTGAGTCTTTCATATAATGACTTCAGGGTTTAAAGTGAATACTTGAATATGAATTTTTTACATGTATTGGCTTTGTGTACAGTACTCATCACTAACAGTCCTCAGCAGGGAAGAGCAATAAAAACGAATTCATTAATGTTTGTACTTCTGCTTCAAAGGCTAACCATTTGTTTGTGTTAGGTAAGATTTGCTGTGTTGATTAAGGCCATTAGTGAATACAATGAATGATAATATGTTTGGATAGCACAAGTTGATATTTATACATCTTGAATTTTGCAGTAGGTAACAAAGTTGAGGGCACACTGTCACTGCTGGCCATAATAAATTCATAAATTCTCTGTCACATCAGCACATTATTCTCCAATGCAGCAGAAATATAAACAGAAACCTGGTTCAGGAAATTTCTAGTTGGTGTTTACTATAGACGTTAGCCATTGGAGCACTCCTGACAAGGTCCAGAAGATGTTTAAATGTGTCTCAAGATCAGACACTATATTTTAATCAAACAATAAAGCGCAAAATGCTATGAACTTCTATTCCCACTTAAAAAGGACCTGAAAAAATGAAAGTATTCCAAATTCTGGGGGGGGGGAGGGATTGGGAATTTCCTTTCTTTTATTGCTTAAGGTTGGTATGGTTACATTAGATGTAAAGGTCTTCCCAAGTAATAGAGAATAGAAATTTTCTTGCCGCTTTCAGTACACCCTAGTTTATTTCCCCCACTTTATTTATGTCTTTATTCTCTGCCACCATTTGCTGCCAGCTTTCTGCTACTTATGTTTCTATAGCAACCAGGCCATTTGTATGGATGGTGAATCATGGCAAAAGTCACAAATATAATAAAAAGTCTCTTTGCTGTATTGGTGATGAGTTCAGGCCACGGCTTGCAAAACAGAAGAAAATTTCTCACATGTGTTTCCAGTACAAAGGAAAGATACAGCCAGAGAAGAATGAAATATTCTCACATAAATATTAAAACACTCTCTCGACCAAAGGGGAAACACAGAAAGTCTGTAAGGACATGTTACAGGAAGGCGCCATGTTTGTTTCCCAGGGAGATTGATGAGCCCCAGGCATGGAGGCGAGTCACAAAGCCCTGGGAAGATTGCAGAGCCGGGTCACAGAGGGAGCTCCCTCATCCCCCTTCCGGAATCTCACTGGTCTTCCCCACACTGCCTGGGCTGCCCCCTTTTCTGCCACAGAGGCCAAGGCTCCATTCAGAACCCCATTGTCCACCTGTCATGGCAGCATGACTGAGCATTGGATCGAGCTCACTCCATCCTGCTCCTGTGCACGCTCTGGGTAGAGTAGAGACTCCGTCTGTTCCCAGTCCACCTGAATCGCAGCAAACGGTAGTGACTAGAACACATGCTAAGAATGCTCTTCGCATCCTCGGTCGTCATTATTTACTATTAGAGAGGGCAACGTTGAAAAAGACTGAAAGGAAGAAAATGAAAAAACCTAACAACTATTGTGGTTCCTTACACCTACCCCCAAGAAAACAACGGAAGACAAAGGCAGCTAATGGTAAGCTCTCACAAGTGACCATGCAGGGCTTTCAGAGGGGACAGCATAGAAGCTGTCTTCCCCTTCCCATCTGGAGAGGGAGCTGTGGGCGTCTTCTCCTGCTCTCCCGAATTGGACCACATAATTCCATTTTGGATCCACCACAGGCTGACCCTAGTGTGGACCGCTAGTGAGACAGAAGTCTTAACGATTGAATAGTAAAAATACATCCCATTAATAAACCTTTTAGTCCCTTCTCTGTACATTTTAAATGTTTCTCATACCTGAGAGTCAACTTCACAGCCTTCTAAAATAAACATTTGGAAGATTTTTTTTTAACTCTTAGAGCCAAACTTGAAAAATCTCAGGAGCCTCTGGCTCCTGTTGCCCTTCTTTACACTAGAAAAGATAGGAATTGGCAAAAAAAAAAAAAAGTCATTCCCTGCAAACCTGAAGACTTGTAAACAGAACCCTCTCTAGGTGAATGGGAACTAGACAGAGCGGACGTGAATCCTGAACACAATTTGAGCACATGGGAGTGAGCTCTGTACAAATAGGGCGTCAGCAACTTAGTAATTCCCATCATCACCTTTAGAGGAAGTAGACACACCTTGAGGCAGAGCCAGCAGCTTGTAGCCTTTGCAGCCTGAATACCTCGCAGGAGAATCTGCTACTGCAGAGGGAATTTATCATACGAAGTTTAAACCACAGGGTTATAATTCACAAATCGCCTTTATTTTCTTTTGCTGGCTGACCACATTAATGAAGCAAGCTAACCAAGCTCATCTTTTTTTCCCTCCAAGTAATATAGGATGGTTTTTTTCTTTTGGCTTCTCATCTTTAAACCTATAATTTATCTTTTTCATATCTGGTAATAGTTTCTAAGACTTTAATATATAGAGGTAATCAGTGGGCTTTCAAATGAAATTTTACTATTTGAAAGAACCAATACCAATATATTGGAGGACTTTTTAGGGTTAATTGTAAAATCCTAAACTATTTCATATAATCCCATATTTGTGATATAAACTACAACTTTATATAATTAAAAGTCAATGTGTAATATAAGAATTTATGTTAAATCCTAAATTAAGTTGCTTAATAATTTCTATCACCTCAATTTGTCTCCAGATAGAGCCTATAAATGTAATGCTACCCTCATTGAATTAGTTCTTCTATTTCTAAAACCTTCTAGAGAATGAAAATCCTCAACTCTCTTCTCTATTCTAAAAAAATATAGTCAGTGTCTCCTTCAAGAAGTTCTTCACTATACCTAATCTAATCCCGCCTCTTACTGTTCCATTGACCTGTTTCTTCTGGGTTCTTCCTAATGGAGATGGGAAACAACTGTCTGAAAAACAGTTTAGTGGTGGCACATGCCTGTAATCCCAGTGTTTGGGAGACTGAGACAGGCGGATCACAGGCTCAGCAATTTAACGAGATCCTCGGCAACTTAGTGAGACCTTGTTTCAAAAAAAACTTTTTTTTAAAGCTCTGGGGTTGTAGCTCAGAGGTAGAACACCCCTGGGTTCAATTCCCAGTACAAATCGAGATCTTGAATGGAAGAAAATACTAATGTGAACCTGTAGAAAGATTCACAAAGAGGAAAGCATTGCTGTTGAAATCAAAAAAGCTTCCTAGAAGATGAGTGGAAGTGATCTGCCAAGGAGGTGACGCCCTGAATTGTTACAGTGTTCTCCATGAGTGATAACAGGAAGGAAATAGAACTCTCTAGATCCTCACTGACACAGGAAACCATGTCTCCTAGCGGTTTGTTGTCACCTGTGGCAAAAAGTATAGTCTGGAGAGCAATCAAAGTACATTCAACATCAATGAAGCCACACTGGAAAATGTGTATGAATTAATGTATGATAGGCTCTGGGACAGACGATGGAATTGTAGGCCACCGCCTGTACCAAGCCTAGGTTGGGGGCTACCTCCCTCTACCCCACCTGCCACCTATAGGCTACCTTACCCATAATCCAGCTGAGGCGGAATGATAATGGTACCGCTTATGGAAAAGTAGTATTTTTTTCCCTTGCTCCTCCTAGACAAATGATCTAGCTCACCCTCCCTTACCCCATCAGCTACAGTGATCTACCATGATAGAAAAATTGGGGTCCTGAGGAGTGACTTCTAGTTCTGTGTTCTTAGCAGCATCTATGTGAAGGATTGATTCCAAAAAGGAAAATGTAGATGGTATCACACAACTTGAGTCATTCCTCATTTATTCAGCATTTATTGAGTATTCTAGACACTAAAATATCAAGATTTAAAGATATATAGTCCCAACCTTTCAAAGGACTCAGGTCAAGTGGAGAGAAAGGCAAGCAAATAAGAACCTATGTATTAAAATGTGGAAATGCAGAAACATCAGTATCTGATTCTGCTTTGATTAAGCTAGGAAAAGGACATTAAGAACCAGGGGAAGCGGCTAACCCAGAGACAGAGGCACAGTCTATACTAAGACCAGGAGGTGTGCATGAGGCCTGGAGCACAGCACAGGTAGAGGGAGCACGGAGGAACCTGAGTCAGAAAGGCAGGAGAAGATGAACTTACCGAGTGTCTCACATGCACTGCTAGAATTCAGAAGTTTGTTTTCTAGAAAATGGAAGCCATTGAAACATTCTAAGTTGAGGGCTGACCTTAACCTATGAGAAAGGCCACTCTAAACAAGTTGAAAGCCTATTAGCATAAGACAGCAGGCAGGGACACTGGGAGGACATCTGTGCAGGAACCTGTACTAGTGATGTTGAAGTTCTACCTGGGGGAGCAGATAAGTTGGGCCTCATGATGAAGGAAAAGTTCATCTGCCAATAATATCTAGCAAGCATTGAGTATGAGAAGACTCTGAAATATGTATATTAGAAGAGTTGAAATGAAAAATAATGAAAGCTTGAATTCGGTATTGGAAGTAAAAAGGGAAAGAGGATTTATACAAGTTATATTTTAGTGGTCATCCTATAAGAGTTTAGCAATTAATTGAATGTGAGACAGTGGGGAGTTGTGAGTCAAAGACTACATTGAAATTTCAATCCCAGAAAGCGATAAACATGACGGTCTTTTCATAGAGGCAATGAGAAAGGGAAGATGATTTACTTAATTTGGAAAATACTGATTTTGAGAAGTCAATGAGACATGCTTGCTGATATCTATCAAGTGAAGAAATTCCTCACTGAAACTTGAAAGGAACTAGAGAGAGATTTGAAAAGACACTTGCAGAAGTCATATTATAGGCAGGTTGGACGTGCATGAGGGAAAGAATGAGGGAACTCAGGACAGAGCCACGGGTGAATCTGTGCTTCCTGTACAAAAGGAAGCAAAGTAACTGAAGGGCTGAAAAGTAAGAAAATAAGAGCAAAATTTCATCAAAACCTAGAGAGAAGTTTCAGAAAGAAAGGAATGGTCCTGCAGTCAGTCTCTGCTGAGTAGTTAGAGCAGATGAAGCCATTGATTTTGGCAATTGGAAGTCATTTCTGAGAGCAGTTTCAGTAAAGAGTGAAGGGAGAAGCCAAATTTTAAGCTGTTTCAGAATCAGTATGTAGCTATAGAAAGAAGTCAGAAAGGTAGGGGAGTGAGTGGGAAAGTTTAGAAAGCAGCAAGAGAGGTTTTTATGGCGTGAAATCACAGAAGGCACCCTTTAGAATGCTTTCTTTTGATGAAGGAAAGCTTGCTGCTAGAAATATTGTTTGAAAACCAATAGACCAAGAGATGGTGAGAGGGGCTGGGACTAGAAATCATAGCGAGAAAGTTAGATGGTAGTGACTGGGAAAGGTGGATCATGAAGGATGTGTGACCAGCAAGGGGATTCAGGTATTGAGATCTTGGAGATTATCCATTTTGAAGGGAAATGGGGTGCAGCATTGGGCTGTGCTGGCGGAGACCTGAAGTAAGGAGGACTTGCTAGTAAGTGGCACTGAAATTGCTGAAGAACACAGAGCCAGCATGTTAGAACGTCAACACCACGATGACGACAAGGAAGAGCTACAGGTCAGAGGAAGCAGACGAAGAGGGAAGAGCTGAAGTTAGCAAGGTCATAGAAGGGAATTTTGAAAAAGTAGAAAACAATGGGCTTGAAGATGAGACAAAACAGAAATAAGTACAGAATATGAAATTTTAAATAGGAGCAAGGAATATTACAAAGCTTTCTCTTTGCTTGTCCCGTGTAGGGGGATCGAAGGGAAATGGCTTCGGTTGGAGAGGGGTTTAAGTATCTGGTGTCACCAAGTTCCAATTACATTAAATAGAGGATATTAATTACAATTAATTACAATTACATTAATAGGGTAGGATCCCCCTTCTTGGAGAAAGTAACTTTTCAGCACAAGGCCATGCAGGTAGAGGGCTTGTTCTGAGAGCACAGGTGGCCCGTCTGCTGGGCAGGACTGCGGGAGGCATCCAGGAGTGGATCTGCTCTTCATGATCAGAGCTGGGGATAGAAATATGAAAGAGATGCCTGGCTGGAGGCTTGGGCAAGTGTTAGAGAAATGAATGCGATAGAAGACAACAGGCAGGCTGGAGACCCAGGGGAAATAACAAGGGTTAAAGAGACCAAATTTGGGGGTTGAAGGAATGTATGGAGTCTAAACACCTCTATTGTGCCAACCCCATCCCAGAGCAAGGCTGAGGACCAGTGCAACTTTGCCACACCAGGGGTCAGATTTAGATTTCCCTCCAAACTGAAGATTGGGTGGTTTGTAAAAAGTCATTAAAGCTTAAGTGCAGATGGCTAAAGAGGAAAAACATTAGACAAATCAGCCCAGCTAGGACACAGCCCCTCTCCTAGCTAGGACACAGACACAAATGGCCTACCCAAGGGCCCCCAGCTGCCACTCCACTAGAGAGCCAGGACTAGTACCCATGTACTCTGACCCCAAGGCCATCCTGTTCCTACATCCCCATAATAGTTCCTGGCTTGAGGGGTGGCGCGTGGAGGAGGCTACACTGGTATTATGACTAAAATATGCCAATTGTTCAATGCTGGCCAGACTTTTTGCTGGAAAAAAAAAACAAAATTTCAACTCTTACCATTGCCAATGGGATTTTGTCCAGGGCCATGATCTACTTTGGAAATGTTTGTCTTCCTGCTACTTGCTTGAACCTAAACTCATTCTTTTTCATGTTTGTTCCTCTAGTGTCTTTAGCCTCTAGCACAGTGGGATTGGCTGGACAGGTTGTTCACACAGAAACCACAGAGGTTGTGTTGACAGCAGATCCGGTCACAGGATTTGGAATCCAGCTGCAGGGCAGTGTGTTTGCCACAGAGACTCTCTCTTCCCCACCTCTGATTTCTTATATTGAAGCTGACAGCCCAGCGGAGAGGTGAGGCGCTTTTCTTTCACACCATCTTTTTCTGCTCTGCATTTCTGGTGCTGTCGTTGAATGGCTAATAAATTTGGAACAGTGCTCAGTGCAAGAGATGCAAGATGTAATGAACTCTCTGTTCTGACAATAAAAGTTTATGTTCTTGATCAGGGTCAAGAATTATGGGCATGGATGCCTTTATCTAGCAGATTTTGTCCATCAGGAAACTCGAGGCTATGTTAGTTAAAAAGGAGAAAACCCACACCAAAAATATCTGAAGTTCAATCTTCAAAAATTTCTCTACCATGAAGGACTGTACATTCATCATTACTCTGTATTGGTTCGGATCAGATTAGAACAATACTATGATTATGAATTCTTAATTACTTCTCTAATTGGAATGCTTCAGGATTCCTTTTCCCACATTGTAGCCATGAAATGAAAGAGTGAAGATATTGCAGTTGACCTACCATGCTGCCTACAGCAGCGAATAAACAAGACCAAATGGTCATGCGATTTTGCAAGGATCCAATGAGGTAGATTTGGCAAGCTCAGCTTGATGCTTATGTACTCTATCTACAACTTCTAACACATGGTTCCAAATTAGATGCGGGGTGCTACAGATTGGAGACCGAGTGATGGCCATTAATGGAATTCCAACAGAAGACAGCACCTTTGAAGAAGCCAATCAGCTCCTCCGAGACTCTTCCATCACAAGCAAGGTCACACTGGAAATCGAGTTTGATGTCGCAGGTACAATCTGAATCTCAAGTCAGTGGCAGAGTTGGGAGCTGGCTGCATGTGAATTATATTGGTCATGCAGCAGAGGGGAATAATTTTTTATATGTACTGAACATGTTTTTGTTTAAGAGGTTCCTGGTATCATTTTGAACTGAGCATTGTTTTCCTATTATTCATTAAAATGTCACCACAAGAACAACTGGAAACAAGTGTGACAAATTGAATAAGTAACAGCCACTAGGGAGGTTATTTAGAAGGTCATGTAGCCCTTATTCTAACTTTCCCCTTCATACTAGAGAAACCAGGTTCTTTAGTCCCAGAAACAAGAAAAGCCTATCTCACCTTTCCTACTGCAAAGAACACAGGAAAGTTATATAGGGAGCAATGGAAATCCACCAGGTGGATTTATACAAGCCCAGGAGGTAAATATTTGGTCTTTAGTGCTAAAGAGAAATTGTATCAGACACTCGTTTAAGATGACATTATTCAAGACTTACAGTTGAATCAATATTATTGTAAGTCCATGTAAGAATGACAATTTTTTCCCCGGGGACATTTTGCAAGGTCCTGAAATTTAGCTATAGGAAAGGGAGATGGGACAACAGATACAGGGAGATTCCTAGTTCAGAGGTTTCTTACTTTGTTTTGTTTTGTTAATATTGGAGAGGTCTGAGCATATTTGGGACATGAAATAAATAGAGAAGAGATAATTGGTGGAATCAGGTCCCCAGAGGAATAAGATGGGGAAGTAATCTGGAACATAAGTAGTCTAGGGCAGAAGGGAGAAGACCATACTATGGATTTGAAGAAAAGGATGGGAGAAAATAAACACATTCTTAGCTGTGTTTAAGTTGTCCATGTAAGAATGTCAAAGCAAAGGTGCAAGTGTCAGTCATTTGGAGAATCGTAAAGAATGATGATGGTTTAGAATAGCATGTGCAAAGAGTGAGTGAGAAAACCAACCAGAAATGTTGGAATTTTCAAGATAGGTGGGAACTAAATCCCAAACTGCCAGGACAGGTGGGGATTTATATGCAGCCAATGGGCAAGGTGAGGGTGAGAGGGTCATTGGATGAAAATTTACCAAAAGGAACTTAATTAGATATTGGGTGGAGAGAGTTCATACATTGCTCAGGAGGATTCTTGCTAGTCAGGCCAAGGACTAGGCCAAGGACAAGTCCCAGTGAAGAAGAGAGTTCAGGGGAGCCTAACTAAAGTTTAGTCATGAAGGGCATCCTAGTCCATAGCTAGCAGGTGTGTGGATTTTAGAGCTTGGTGCTACTTTCCATTTAGGAAAGTTGTCTTCACATAGCGAAATGCTACCCTACAGATCCACCAACCTTTCCTAAGCAATAAAGATATGTCTTTGGACACAAGGATCATGTTATTCCAACAAATATCTACCGAGTATTTACTGTGGACCAGTTACTTCCCTGCAAATATAGATGCAACAGTAGACAGGAAAGAAAAAAAGTCCCTGTCTTCATGACGCTTATATTATAACAGCACAGATTTAAAGAGCAGTAAATACAAACTTAAATAATAATAAGTTCTCTGAGGAAAGTAAAGTGGGGGGAGGCAGTTGGAGGATGAGTGTGGAGCTATTGTGTAGGATGATTCTCTGGAGAAGCTCCATTTGAGCAGAGACAGGAGGCGGAGCAGGTATCAGCCATCTGAGCATCTGGGAAGGGAGCCTTCCGGGCAGAGGGGGCACCAGCGGAAAGGACTTGAGCTGGAATAATAAGCTGGGTGGTGAAACAGCAGAAAGGGCTGTTGCTGGAGCATATAAAGGAGTAGGAGTGGAAATTGGTTTGGATTTGGTGATAGGGTTGCAGAGATTAGAGGGAATCATGTAATGCAGTGTCCTGGTAAAGAAGTTAGA
Source organism: Glis glis (assembly GCA_004027185.1). Lineage (NCBI taxonomy): Eukaryota > Metazoa > Chordata > Mammalia > Rodentia > Gliridae > Glis > Glis glis. The sequence goes on along the minus strand of PVJS01000585.1, from coordinate 20,842 downwards.
GTCTATTCCAGGTCTATGGAAGCCAGAGAGCATTTTATGCAGGAGAGTGAAATAATGTGATGAGAGTTTTGGAAATAGGCTTCTGAAATATAAGGGGGGGGATAGCAGAAGCCAGAAAACCCAGGTAGAAGATGGTGGCCGTTGGACAGGTGAGCAGTGATGGTGGCTTGCCAAGGTGGTGGTGCCAAGAAGTGGTGAGAAAGAGTGAAATTTAGACCACGGCTTGAAGCAGGGCCGGCAGAACTTGCCTGTGGGTTGGATATAGAAGATGAGGGCAAGGGGGTCTCATGCTGGACCTCTGAAGTGTGAGGGTGAGCGATGGGTGGTGGACAATGGTGTCTTTAGGAAGAACACTGAAACAGTGGAAATTTGAGGATAACAATAAGAGTTCTAATTTAGACATGAGTAGAAAATTCTACTGCCAATACCAGAGGGAAAAGACAAGCACAACTATTCCTTAGTTCAAAAGACCACTATTGAGCACCACTTACGAAATGCTAGGCATTGTGCAATGTGCAGATCATTAGAAAATAGGAAGGATCAATACTCTCAAGCTGCTCATAGTCAGTTAGACAGGAGTAAGAACTGCTGTAAGATAATCGGCTTGATGAATTCGTGTGGCTGCAGGAGTACAGAAGGAAGTGCACAGAAAAGTGCAAGGCAATCCCTCCTGGAGCCTGGGATTGGGGTCCAGATTGGAGTCTGTAAGCAGGACCAAGGACTGACTAATGCTCCAGAGATTGCTAAAGTCATTGGGAAAAGGATGAGCATTAGGGGGAAGGGGTGAGAAAGGAATTGGGGGTGGGGGTTCTGCCTAAGGAATACTAAGATTTAAAGGGAAAAAAATGGTAGTGAAGAAGATACAGTATAAGAAGTTGCAGAAGTGAAAGAAGGTGGCATTTTGGAAGACACAGAATTTCAAGGCAAAAGTCATAAACAATAACATAAAGGTGCTGCAGCCAATTCAAGTAACATAGGCAGGAAGTGTCCCTTGGGTTTAGCAATTAGGATTTTTTAAGACATGCCAAGGACAGAAATGGTAGGACACACCTGTAATCCCGGTACTTGGGAGGCTGAGACAGGAGGATTGTAGATTTGAGGCCAGCCTTGACAACTTAGCAAGGCCCTCAGAGACTTAGTGAGACCCTATATCAAAATAAAATAGGGCTGGGGTTATTGCTCAGAGGTATAAAGCCCTGGGTTAAAAAAAAAAAAGACACTGCCAGGGTAATTTCAGGAGTTTGAGGGGTAGAAGTCAGATCAAAGAGAGCTGAGGCATGGGTGAAGGGTAAGAAGTGCAGACACTCTGCTTGTTGTTGTTTTCTGGGTTTGGAAAGAGAGTTTGGCAGGAAAGATGCAGGAAGTAGATGGAAAAGACCAGAGGTCACTGTGGGCTCCTCTTTTTAGAACTTCTACTGTATTTAGTTATATACTAGTTTCTCTGTTTTATATTGCCTTATTCTCTAGTCAGTAGCTCTCAAACAGGGTCAAGTTTATCCCTGGAGACATTTGGCAAGTCACGAAATTTAGCCATAGAGAAGGGAGATGGGACAAAAGGTAGAGGGAAATTCCTAGTACAGGGGGATCTTTGTTTTGTTTTGATAATATTGGAGATGTCTGAGCATATTTCAGGCATGAAATGAATGAAGGAGAGAAGAGATAATTGGTGAAATCAGGTCACCAAAGGAATCAGATGGGGAACTCACCCAGAACATGGTAGATGACTACTCTACGGCAGAAGTGGACAACCTCTCACTATGGATTTAAAGAAAAGGATGGGAGAACATAAACACAATTTTAGCTGTGTTTAAGTAGTCCATGTAAGAATGTCAAGCAAAGGTGAAAGGGTCAGCATCTTGGGGAACTAAAAAAGAATAATGATGGTTTAGAATAGCACGTGCAAACAATGAGTGAGGAAACCAAACAGAAACATGTAAAGGAATTTTCAAGGTAGATGGGGGGCCAAGAAGAGTCTGAGAGCTCTGAGTTTATAGCAGTGTCAACATGCATGATGAAGTAGGGTGTTGTGTTGTGTTTTCAGGAAATCTCAGCTGCCAGGGAATAAGAACAGAGAAATAGATGATGAGGTTGAGCTCAAGATTGAGACTTCTAGAGAAGGTTCAACCAAAGAACTCGAGTCAAGGAGGTTCAAATTATTGCTGGAAGAGCAGATGAATAATTATGATAATAGCATAATAATTATCATGATAATATTTACCAAGCGTCTGTGGCCTGTCACATTTCTAAGTACTGTGTTTGTTTGCATTCGATCATTTACTCCACTTGACAACAATGGCAGATGTTACTATTATTATGTCCTCATAAAATAGAGGCACACATTGGTAATGGCGTGGCTGGCATTTTAACACAAGCAAGTTGGCTCCAAGGGCCACACTCCACCACTACACTATCTTGCCTGTGTTTGAAAGAATAGAAGTTGGAAAGGGATGGGAATCGACGAAGGCTCAGCCTGATAGACTGAGAGGAAAGAGTGGACTTAAGGAACTAGGGGTCTTCGGGAAGAAAAATGGATATAGTGAGAGAAAGCAGGCAAGAAAGCTAACAGCTGGGAGGTTGAGGTCAAAGTGATGCGTTAGAGTTCAGAATTTCAGGGACGTGACATTGCTAAAGTGAATAGGGCGGAGGCAAAGATCATTCAAGCAGGGTAGACCTGGGAAGGGGGCTGCAGTGTGAGGGAGGGACCGTCCATGCAGTGAAATCTGTCTCAGAGGGACATGGAATGAGGAGGGGAGTCTGCACCAGCTACACTGGATGTGCAGCAGCTATTTCCTCTGCCTGGACAGCTCGTCCCCGACAAGTCCAGAAGGTTTGCTCCCTTCATTCAGGTCTTTGCTCTGTGTTACTCACACAGAGGAGCCCTGCTTGAACCTCCATCATTATGGTTCTTCTTAGACCTTATGCTGTATCTTTATTTGTTGATTCTCTTTCTTTTCTAGTGGAAAAATCTATAATGTCAGGACTTTGTATCTTTTGTTCACTAATATACTCCTAGCACCAAAAATAGTGCGTGCAATACAAATGGCACTTGGTCAGTACTCAAGGAAGGAAGGAAGGAAGGGGAGAGAGACTGGATCAGGAACTTCAGTTTGCATCAAGAACTGAGATCAAACCCACTTTCTCTGGGGTTCCTGGACTCTAGGGGGCTGCTTCTTTCTGCAATCTGCCCCATTTGTCTCTGAAGACAAATTTTCTCCACCTTCTCTATTGTACACGATGGTCCTATCTTTGCTGAAGTGTCCAGCCAGTTCTAATTCCCAGTTCCCAGGAGAAGGACTCTAAGGGGCCAGCTTTGGCTTGGTATCCCTGCCTTCTAGTCAGTTGTGGCCAAGCAGGAGTCAGGTAGAAGAATCCCGTAAGAATCAGTCAGACGGTGGTGAAAGTGTGGATTTCAAACAAGAAGGCTGTCCAGTGACCCAAGAGTGTACTTCCTACAGTGACAGAACATGAGTGGTAAAAGGACTCTTAGAATTCCATACCCTCATTTATTTATAAGTGGGGAAACTGAGGCTCGGGCAGGGAAACTCTAGGTCATACAGCAAAGTGAATGGTAGATCCTAGGCCTATTGACTTGCAGCCCATTTCTCCATATCATATTACACTGCCTCCTCGATTAAAAAATAAAATATGAATTTTAAAAAAGGGAGATGTTAGCATTGCCACCATAAAACAATTAGAGTGGGGTTTTTAAATGTCTGCTCTGCTGACATCCTTTGTTGCAGGGAGGTGGCCATCCTGTTCACAATAGGACATTCAGAAGCACCTATCATTACAGTTCAGTGGTGGAATGACCAGCACAGTTTGACCTTCTTTATAAACAATATCTAAGCATTAACTTATGCTCTAAATGCATTTTTACTTTATTTGTATCCTTGAAACTTTTTCATTTCTTAATGCATTCTTAATGTATATGTATATTTTAATATTTGTTGATTTAATACCTTAATATCTTAGGTTTAAGGCCCTAAAAAATAAAAGCTTATATCTATTAAACCTATTTTATTTGATACCCAGTTTATTTGATAAGGGACAGGAAAAAGGAACTTAAGGTCATCTACCCTGCCCTTGTCTGTTCCAGAGAGCAACCCATTTCAGATGGATAGAAAGGACCTACAACAGGGCAAGAAAAAAATGTGTTCAATCTGTCACTCCCTCCTCCCTTGCTCGTGGCAGACATCACTAATTGATATGTCTATTCTCCTGCCGAATGCAGACGCAGCACCAGAGTCTTCAATAAAACACTCTAGTTAGTCATTACTGATGTATTGGAATCCATTGGAAACTCTTACAATCACAAGAATCCTTTCTAGCCAGTCAAGAACTTAAGACATTTGATAGGGAGTCGCTGGGTGTTAGATACTTCAAGACTGCCCCGTCCTTCTGTGCTCAGTCCTAATTGTCTGGGTGTGAGCCATCCATTTCCAAACCTCTTCCTCAGAAATATTCTATACCCAGATGTTAATCTTCCAGCCCTTGGGTCTCAGAGATAAACCATCTCTATTTTATAATATTTTAAATGACATAAAGGTGGTTGAAAAGCTTAATTATGAATATACTTTTGCCTAAGTCTAGCTCTGTAAATAGGTAATACTGTACAAACAGCATCATAGTAACTTTAATAAAAATATTTTAAGTTGAAGGAGCTCATAACACCATCCCTTTAATTAATAAAAGTTTAAACTGTCTATATTCCTTTACCAAAACCCTTTACCATACATATAAGTTTAGAAAGTTCTAACATATGCACAATTTACTTTTTGCCTTGTTCAATTCTGTCTCTTAAAGACCCATCTACCGTCAAGCATGGTAGTGTATGCCTGTAATCACAATAGTTGGCAGGCTGAGACAGGAGGATCTCATGTTTGAGGCCAGACTTGGCAACTTAGCAAGGACCTCAGCAGCTTAGTAAGACCCAGTTTCAAAAAAAAAAAAATCAAATAGGGCTGGGGGTGTAGCTCAGAGGTAGAATGCCAGCCAGGCATGGTGTCGCACACTTGTAATCCCAGTACTTGGGAGGCTGAGACAGGAGGATCGCAGGTTCGAGGCCAACCCCAGCTACTTAGTGAGGCCCTCCGCAACTTAGTGAGACCCTGTTTCAAAATAAAGAATAAAAATAGGGCTGAGGGTGTAGCTCAGAGGTAGAATGCCCCTGGGTTCAATCCCCAGTTCTGCAAAAACAAAAAAGAGGTAGAATGCCTCTAGGTTCAATCCCTAGCCCCCCCCCCCACACACACACAGGACCCATCTACCATGAATATCATGACTACTTGAAGTTTCTGCTTTAACTCTGGAGTTATGTTTTTGGAAAATTACAGCTTTGTTCTGGAAAGATGTCTCAATGCCAAACCTATCAAATGACGTGTGTCACCATTGCTGGAGCCCTGGTGATTTCCTCTCAGGGGGGAATTAAACATTTACCCTCCTCACAAGGGCATCCAATTGATGAATTATGATGCGGCACTTATCTTACTGTGCCAACAATGAATGCTTCAGGCAGAAAAACAGACCAATTGGAAAGAAGGAAACCTTTTTACCCAAATGTTTTTTTAATTATAGTATTAACAAAGATAAAGCAAAACCAAGGAAGTGCAAACTAATCGCATGGGAGTCTAACAAAATAAACACCATTTGTTCTCAGAATTATATTTACTTACTCTAAACCTGTTTTTGTCAAATATTGGAACCTTTTCCTCTTTAATAGTATTTCTTCATGAAACCCCAAATTAAATATACTTTTGCTTCAACAGCCAAATAATTATATAGGGAAAAAATACCAAATATAAAATAAATCACATTGACATGTAAGGATTAAAATGAAGCCACCACTTGATCAAAGAGATTCATTAGTGGGTATTTATTCGCCGTTATGAATATTTCAACTCTTGTGTGTAGTCAAAAGTGATCCATTACTGTTTTCTAGGAAGTGATGATATTCCCTCCAATGTCATTAACAATGTTAATCTTGGTCAAGCTTCCCTGCATTAAAAATTTATAAAATCAAAATGTTGCTACAGTAACTATTTTAGATGGGATCAGTGTTTTTCTGGCCCTTGCGATTCTGAGACCTCACTTGTATAAGGATAGCACAGCAGACATACAATATGTTCCTATATCTTTTCACAGAGAACTTTTTCTTAAAGCAGTCACCCATAGACAAAACGAGTCCCACAAATTGTGAAGCTACATGCACACTTCTTTATTTCTTCCTTCTCTCTGCACGCTCTCTGCACTGATGCATATGCCCAAAGCCTGACCACATCTAAAGGCCCCGTCTGCCCCCAGTGTGCATGCTAACTCCAAATTCTTAGAGTCACTTTGGAGGTGGTAAGAAGGTGCCAATGAACCTTCTCTTGTCAGAGTGGGGAATGCGCAGGAAAGAGATGGAGGGAAGGAAAGGAAACATCTGAGAAGTAAATATTTATGATACCGGCACCTGAAGTCAGGAAGGCAGACACACCTAAGTGCTGGTTGTTGTTGCTGTTTACCTAGTTCATTTCTCTTTTTCTGTCCCGGTACATCAAAGTTAGCTGGTCTTTTTGAAATCTATTGGAGAAAATGAATAATGTTGGGAAATGGGAAAGGTACAAATTCTAAATGAATAATTAAACAAGTACAGGTGGATACACTTCCTGCATATCGGAGAGTTAGTTGAGGACAACAGAGGCCAAAGGTATTGACTCTGTCTGTGACACTGACCTGGTCGCAGAGAGTTTAGAAGTAGTCGATTCCTTCACCCTCCTCAGAAGTGACTAGAAGAACAGAACAGGAGGGGAGGCCAGAGAGAGAAGTCCCAGCAGCACCACTAAAGCAGAGAGGAGCAACTTGGGGTTCTGTTTTACAGGTGGTTTTCTAGAAGCCCAAAGGGGCTGAGGGCAAACAAATTTTTATTGAGTTCTTGAGTTTACCACATTATGGCAAACCTTCCTAACTGGAAGACCAGATTCTGGTACTGTAAAAAGTTTAGTGCCCAAATTTCTCATGGGAAGGGACAAAAGGCCGAGAAGAGTAATTTAAGGCAGAACAAGGGAGGGAGGACTCTGACGCTGTTTCCACGAGTCCCATCCTAACAGTCCCTGCTGTGTAGAGATTCAAAATGCACTAAACACGCGACTTAGTTGGACAAGGTGCCTGAGGGCCTAATGGTTCTACCCACATCGCAGTGACTGTAGTCAGTTCTTTGTGTACTGAGTGGGGAGCTAGCCGCGAGTCGAGCTGAGCTTGGCCATCCCATGGTCCTCCATTTTGCCACTGTTTCCTTTGCTCTTGATACCTCTTCCCACAATTTTCCAAAACATTCCAGAAGGGATTTTAGTCTTTAGCAACTTAGTATGAGTAGATACTGTCTCTTTAGAGGATAGTTCTATTTATTGCTAATTAAAGGTCTCCCAAACTGTTAAAGGAAGTTTAAGCATATACTCAAGAATATGTAGCTGTTCCTTCTTCTCCCAGGTACAGTCAGGTCCTAGTAAAATCAGCTTAGTTTTACTAAGGGTTGAGAATCCACTGGCGCATGCTAGTTCTCTCTCTGTGGCTACAAGACTAGTTTACTTCTATACTGGCTGGCCAGTATCAGAGCCCACCTTCCACATGACCTAGGGCCCCCTGGTCCTGTCTGGAACCTCTAGGAAGTCCTCAGGATCCAGATAGCACAGGGTCATCCTTGCTGTATTTGGGGCCTCCTGGGTCCCTGGGTTCCAACTCTGTGGTCAGCCTTCAGTGTCGTGTCCAGTAGCGGTCTGTTTGTAAAATATCTTGAATATCATTCCTGCTTCTACCTCTATACTAATACTTTCCACAGCCAACATTGAAAATTAAGGCACATCTCCACCCCCACCCCCAGTCAACAACTATCATACCAAACTTATATCTCTCCTGAAATCTGTTCCCCCAGCTTCCTTCAAACAACAAATGGAAAAAAAAAAAGCATTGCTGAAGAGTAAACCCCAGGAAAATAGGGTTTGGGGGAAGGATATAACCAGAGCTGGGTTTCTTAAGCTTTCATATGCCTAATCATCCCCCTGGGAAATAGGTTTAGAATGCAGATTTCCAGGTTCCATCTTCAGAGCTTCTGATTTCATAGATCTGGGATGATTCAGGAATCTATTTTAAATTTGCCTCCCAAGTAAATTTGACATAGACGTGCCTACATCATACTTGAGATACTGAACCGGGACTGTGACTGGAAATTATGAAGAGTTGCCTGTGGATGGGACAAGCATTAGTCACCAGAAGCTTAGTCTACCAAGATTTCACAGGGATCGCCTTACTTCAATTCCTACCATGTTAACTACCCATGATCACAATGCATGGATTCTTGATGCATATTTGTTGATTGGTGCTCCAGTCTTCTTTTTTTTTAACGTGCTTTTATTGGTGCATTGGAGTCTTACATTGAAATGAATATCTATTTGATGTTAACATACATGCACACAGCTCTTAGTGTCCCAGTCTTCTTGATGTTCTATAAACACACTCTTTGTTTTGTTTCATTTTGGAATTACAGAGTCTGTCATCCCAAGTAGCGGAACATTTCATGTAAAGCTCCCTAAGAAGCACAATGTGGAACTTGGCATAACTATAAGTTGTAAGTAAATGTGATTTCTTTTAAAATATAGCATTTTTAAAAGACATTAAGAATTTGTGTTGCCACATTGTTTCCAAGTGTGGCAAACATTTTAAGTGTAATTGCTAAATGTTGATGTTGTGATATGAAACTGTGGAGCCAGTTTCACCATCAGCAGTTTCTGGCCTTGTGAATGGGGCAAGTTATTTAAGCTCCCTCTGATATTATATTTCTGTATGTATAGAGTGGAAACAATGGTACCTATAAAATATATGGTTGCTCTAAGTATTAAATAAAATAACATAGCTATACGCAGTGGCACATGCCTGAAATCCTAGTGCTTGGGAGGCTAAGACAGGATGATCACAGGTTCAAGGCCAGTGTGTGGTAACTTAGTGAGACTCCATTTCAAAATGCAAAGTAAAAAGGTCTGGGGATATAGCCGAATGATAGAATATCCCTGGGTGCAATCCCTGGTAACACACACACACACACACACACACACACACACACGCACGCACACACTTATGTACCTTATCTAGTGCCTAGCAAGTTATAGGTAAGTATTCAATGAGTTTGTCTCATCTCCCCCATGAATAATTAGATAGATGAACAGGAAAATGCATATAGGTTCTCTACATTTGAGTTTATTGCCGATTAAGTTTTCTAGTTAGTTCATAAAACAAAGCAGTAATCTATTTCATTGACAAATATCACATTTATTTACTTTTAAGACTACCTTCTCATGCCTACTTATGAGTCTGTAGTTCATAATAATTAATAATTCACGAGACTAAACAGTACCTCTTCCTTTAGTAAGCTCCTGAATCCCTCCATGGTATGGAAGGTGTCTTCGCGACCAAACCGAAAGGAAAAACAGAGCATATGAATGCATTTAATTCCCTTTCTTCCTCAGGCTCTAGTTTAATATTTTATAATTGCTTTGGTAAAACAACTTTGAAAATTTCAGCCTCGCTGGACTAAAAGAATGGGAAATTAAGGGGCTCTTTGTGTGTTTTTAATAGCCACAGACTAAGTTTATCCATAAATGCCCCAAGAAAATGAAGCAAATGATCAATGTATAAAGACCGAAAGAGACACAGTGGCCATGACCGTGACTAAGAGGTGACAGGTCCCTTCAAGAAAGAATGACAAGACTACATGCAATGCCTCACTACATTGTTAGAGAGTGTTTGTATTGGTTGTTAGGCAAAAGAAAATAAAAAGTTCTCAACTGGGTAGCATGAAAGGGGCTAGCCAACTCAACTTTGATCATATGAATTTAACACCAAACTGCAACTTTAATTATAACTGATAAACCATATGTACGTACAGCAACACTAAAAAGAGGGTACTACAATTCAGAAAGAATGTTAAGAATAAGAAGCCATATGTAAAGCTGGGTGTGGTGGCACACATTTGTAATCCCAGTACTTAGGAGGCTGAGACAGGAGGATCGCAGGTTCAAGACCAGTCTCAGCAACTAGTGAGGTCCTCTGCAACTTAGTGAGATCCTGTTTCAAAATAAATAACAAATTGGGCTGGGGGTAGAGCTCAGAGATAGAATGCCCCTGGGTTCAATCCCCAGTACCACAAAAAAAAAAAGAAGCCATATGTATGAGAGAGAATCTGTATTCCCCTTCCCATCCCAAAGTAGCCTACTGGGAAAAAAGTAGAAAAATAAAATGAGATTTTAGACTCCAGCCCTATTTTAGGTGCTACTAAAGTTGTTTATGCCTTTAATTGGGCCATTCGACCTCTTGTAATGCTCTCTGTGAAGCAAAGATGATGTGTCATTATTCTGTCAACAGCTGTGGCTACTGAGATTAAGGGGAGCACATTGGAATTTATGATTCCAAAAATATTGGGGGCTCATGGTGGCTTCTGAAACCCATGTACTGTAAGACTGTTTTCATTCATTCTGTTTATCCCTTCCATTCCTCTGTTCCTTCAGAACAGGCTGCTAAGAGGATGTCTCTTGGAGTTGTACAGTGTATAATCTGTCAGCCACACACAGAGACCCAGCCTTCCCTTCCATTCTATTTCACTCAATAAATACATTCTGGGTGCACACTGCACTCTAAACCCTAAGTTTTGAGCACAAATGCCAGGTCCGTAGAGATGCTTCCTGCTAGTGGGTATTCTGAAGATACTTTCTCGGCAGAAGCGTCTACCACCACTGCCAGTTATTTTACTCTCAAATATTACTTAGGAAAATGGTCTTTACTTGGTTACCTTATATTATAAGATTTATTCTTAAATTTGATATAAATAAAAATATAATTTATTCAGTATCCAGCAAAAAAGAATTCTGTAGCCAGGCACCATGGAGCATGCCTGTAATCCCAGTATTTGGGAGACTCAAATACTAGGAGGATCATAGATTTGAGCATAGCACATGGTAACTTAGTGAGACCATGTTTCAAAATTAAAAAAAAAGGGCTGGGGGTGTAAGTCAGTGGTTGATAGAGCACCCTGGGGTTCAATCTCCATTACCTCAATAATAATAATAATGATAATTCTGTGACATATTTCCTTCTAAAATATTTATATGTTCAGTTTGTTTGATATGTAGTCCTGTACATGAAACTGCAAAACATTTTTGTTCACATATAGAGTCATTTAAAATTATGTGTTATGATGGTGTTTTATTTTTTTGTACTAAGCATTACTTCTAGAACTGCCTACTTTAGTACCAATTATGGCAATACCCCCAACCCATCCCCCACACACACACAAGAATGGCTTGAATTGTAGCCAGCCATAAGCAAATGCTATTTATGGAAGCTGCAAGGGTTATGCTGCTCCTGGATGGAGACATGATACACAAGCTTGTCACACATGCCTGCCAGCCCCTCTGGAGCTACAGCTCCATTTATGCAACTAATCACCACCATGCCGAGTTTGTGTCTCCTTGTGGAACATACTCACATTTTGTCAGTTGAGAAAGCAGAACTTGCTAACAAAAAAAATAAAAGGCCAGACTGCATTTTCATTGCTATGAAATCGTAAACTCCAGAAGCATTACCACAGTTTCTGGCACATGCAAGGTGCTCATTTAATACCTGTGTGTGTGGAGTGAATTGAAGAAGAAATCTTTATCAGTGAACAATGTTCCACTAAGCACTGTGCCCTCCGGGAAATGAGCCAAAGGGAGTGAAGGGAGATGATGGATATAGATGTCTGTCCACAGGATACTGCATGGACTGAAGAGGCCTTGACTTGGAAAATGGCCAAGAGGGAGGACTCAGAGCGCAGACTGCTCCTGTCCCTGACTCCCTACTCCTCTCTGCCCCCAGTTTCCTCATCTAGAAAATGATGGATATATTTCCTTCTGCATAGCATTGTTCACAAGATTAAACAAGTTTGTTTGTATAAAGTGCCTAGAACATATTGTGCACCCTAAAGGATGGTGATGATCGTTAGTTACTTTGAACACAGAGCCTTGTGAAATACTTTGAGCATAGCTCTAGACCGCAAAATCTAGTGCCACTCTAATTCCTATATGATGGAAACTAATTCCTGTAAGTAGGAAATCCAGGGGTCCTCTTCTCAAACACACACAGGTACGGTAAGTGAAACTGAAGCACATCGAAGGTTTATTGACTTTTCTCACTGCCTTTCTATAAAATCCCTCTTCCGTCTTCCTCACCCTGTGAAAACTCCGAGTATTAAGAAATGGCCCCCCACCTCGGGAAGCATACCATCAAAACCTTCATGACTCACTCTCCAGACCTAATTGACTGAGAAATGAGCCCCTGTGATTTTGGACGTGGTGAGCAGTTTGAGGCTAATTTTCTTCGGTTCCTCATGAAACATTCACAGCACATCAGCACCAGGCATGACTTTTACTGATGTTATTGCTATAATATGCAGTGATTTATTAGAGCCAGTAAAGTGGGATGACCTAGCAGGAGGATGCAGTTTGGGACTGGAAGCTCCATTCCAACCCCCTCACACCTCAGCTAGTCTGAAATCGCAGCCGCTGGCTCCCAGCACAGCCAGCCTGCCTTTCAAGTCAGAGCACCCTGGTTGTCTCTGTCATGCCAGTTTGTCAGTAAAGTCCTTTTAACATTGGTGTTTTCTTCTGAGCTTTTGGAATTGGAATTTGTATCTACTTTGTCCAAGGCATGACACTGTGTAGTTTGACGTGTTTTCATATTTAACCCTCAAAGATACCCAGGGACATCTATCCCCATTTTACAGAGAGCATCGTACGGCTCAGCATGGAAATCTGCCCAAAGACCCAGAGTTAATAAAGGACGAAGCAGGGATCCAAACCCATTCTGTCTGCCCTCCCCTGTCTCTCCTGTCACGCCGCCACTCGGCCCTGTCGCTGTCTGATTGATGAACCTTTCCAGATTCCAGCTCAGAAAAGCGAAAGGCAGCATTTCCTGAGCACAGTTAATTTGTTGGCTTTCTTTTTTAGTTGTGACTGAATTGTTTGCAGGAATGAAGGCTTGCTTTATTTTTTTATATAAAATCATAAAGTAGCCTTTATGACAAGCACAACAAATCTGTCATTTTCCCTATAACTCTTGAACGTATTTAGAAGAGAATGGTTCACATTTTTTGCCAACTTTGCAACAAAAACTTTACTCAGTGCTCCATTTCAAATCCAATAACTTGTTTTACTTGCCACATACGATGTGTATGGTTGCAATTAAAGTAAAGCTTAATGAGACAGAGAGAGACTCCAGTGTTGTTTGGAAATGACTGAATATTACAGATTGTTCTTAGACTACTTTGTTGATTCCCATTTAATTAGCTTCAAAATTCAGAAGAGTTCCCTTGTTTTCAAATATAGAAAAGTTACTCAAGATGGAGACAATCATTTTCTTCTCTCTCTCTCTCTCTCTCTCTCTCTCTCTCTCTCTTTGCTACTGGGATTAAACTCAGGGCCTCTCACATGCTAGGCAAATGCTCTACCACTGAGTCATATCCCCAGCCCTCCAGTCCTCTGGCAACTATTTGAGAGGAAAAAATCCATGTTTTCTATAAGAATCAGTTTCTCAAGTGAGAGATGACAGTGATTTCAACACTCCTGAGATTAGAGGGGGACAGACTGAACACGTGCTTTTACTGCTTCTCCCATGCTGTCGCCCACTTTAAATGGCTGCATAAGATTTTATAAAAGGCAAAAATCCCATAGGAGATACAGAAAAAGAAAGTGGATGACAGCAAACAAAACTGATGACGAACCTGATTCCCATCCTATACTCCCCAAAGGCTCAGGGATTGGTGGCATCAGAAACTTAAGGAAGTACGAGTGATGGTAAGACTAGGACTGGAGGATTAGTTAAAAGCCTGAGAGTAAATTGGGGCCTTGGATGCCTTCCCCTGCTCTGCCCTAATCTGGCAGAAGCTAAAGCTGTGTGCTCTGAAAAGCATCAATGGACAGTTCTCTGGAAGGGGAGAACAGTGCTCTAAAAACCGAGGTCAGTGAAAGTTTGCTGACTGGTGATTGAAACTGCCTGCCTCTTCCCCCATTAAGTTCAAAGAAGCCAGGTAGTTAGGCTTAATGCCCCATAAGCAGGAAAAAGAATCAGGGCCACGTGACCCAAAGAAACAGCCTGGCCTGAACTGTAAAGACCACAGTCTACCAGCCCCACTTGGGTGCACCAAGGATTGCACCCAAATAGTGTTGTAGGGCCATACTCTTTAATATGAGCAGACAGGTAGGAAAAAAACAGAGACTTGAAAAAGAATCTAATATGCAAGACTATGACCAAAAACAACAACAAAAATTAGACAAATAGTACATGTAGGAAAAGGAAAACTATAAAACAAGCAAAAAAGAAAAAAAAAGACCTGTTATTAACATTGTTAGCAACATAAGCTATTGAGTGAACACTATAACAAAATAACATCCAGAGGGGAACAAAGAGCTCTTATAAATGAAGATTATGACAGAAAATGAAAAATTCAAGTATTAGAAAATAAAGTTAAAGAGAATTTCCAGAAATTAAAACAAAATAACAAATAAATAAGGAGTCTAGAATGGATAAGAACATTATACAGGTGAGTCCACAAGATGCAACACTTTCATAACTGGCACTACAGAAAGAAAGAGGAGAGAAAGCATCAAAGAAATAATTTTATAAAATGTCCTAAAATTGATGGATATGCTTCCAAACCGATGCTCCCATAACCCATGGATGAATATAGACCCACGGAAGGCGTGTCATTCTGAGATGGGAGAATGCCAGGCAGAGAGGCAGTTCTGCAGGGCTCCAGTGGTGGGCCGGGGGTGGCAGGGTTTTTTTATACAATGTGTCAGAATAACAAAAACTATAATCAGAATTCAAAGTACAGTTTCTACTGAATGCATATTACTTTCACACCATCATAAAGTTGAAAAATCCTAAGTTGGATCATGGTTAAGTAGCTGCTTGTGGGGAAGCAGGAAACTGAGGATTGCTCTTAGAGACAGAATTGTCAATGTGACACAGACTTGTCGTTCTGCAAAAGAACTGTAGATAGACACAATGGGGATGAGTTCAGAACAAGCTTGTGATGACACAGTAGTACAGCTCTTCCGTAACAGGACAGTGACATTGGAATACAAGTGAAGTTCAAACTAAACTTATCTCATTAGACATGAGTGGGAAAAAAGGGGGGTACTGGGTATTGAACCCAGCGGCTTTCTACTTCCAGGCTATACCCCCCAGCCCTATTTTATTTTTTATTTTGAAACAGGGTCTCACTAAATTGCTGAGGACCTCGCTAAGTTATTGAGGCTGTCCTCAAACCTGCAACCCCCCTGTCTCAGCCTCCCAAGTACTAGGAGGACAGGGGTGTGCCACCATGTCCAGCTCAGTACTTTAATACATATAACTCGGGATTTTGCATCATTATTCTCTTCCATCAGGCTCTCAGTTGTGTGTGTTTGACCAGTTAGGTTGAGCTGTGGTTGTTTGTCTTTCTTTTTCAAAAATATAATCACCTTTTGTTGCCCGTTTTTGTTGTTAGCCACACTCTCGACCCATTCAGTGTACCCCACCTGCAGCCCATGACATATTCTTATGGCCTTCTCAGTTGGAATCCTGTCACTGAAGAGAGAAAACTGCTTCCTGCCAAATGGCCTTATGAGATTTAACCAGCCTTGCCTCTTCTTCTTCTTTTTTTTTTTTTTTGCAGTACCGGAAATTGAACCCAGGGGCGTTCTACCTCCGCGCTACACCCCCGGCCCTATTTTTTATCCTTTTTATTTTGAAACCAGGTCTCATGAAGTTGCAGAGGGCCTCACTAAGTAGAGAGAGAGAGAGAGAGAGAGAGAGCTGAGGCTGGCCGCGAACCTGGATCCTCCGGTCTCCGCCTCCCAAAGTACTGGGATTACAAGAGTGCGCCACCACGCCCGGCCCTCTTCTTTTTATCTAACTCCTTTGAGGTTTCGTAGCCAGTGCCCAGTGCAGAGGTGCCTGGCTCATGGTTAGTGTGCAAGAAATATGTGTTAAATAAGTGGATGGTTCTGTGGAGAATTCCAATACAATTCAAAGCACTGAATAAGTGCTTGTTATTCTCAAAGCCTCACAAACTCGGAAGCCCTGCAGGCTGAGCCAAGCCTGCGAGCGAGATCAGCCCAATGAGGACACCGGCAAATGGGAGCTCGGAGGTGCCCTCCCAAGGGAGTGGTAAAGTGAGTCCAGTGTTGCTGGACAATGACGACAGTAACATGGATGCAACGCATCGTGTGTGCACTGGCCCCGTCACTTTACATGCACTACCTCACACAGCTCTCCCAACAAAAACTGTCATCATTCATCATTACCACTCTACAGACGAGGAGCTAAGGTGCACGAGGACTATGTGCTGGAGGACACATCGCTGATAAGCAGTGGGGCCAGAATGCTGAACCCGGCCATTTTCACTCTTCATCACTACACCACATTGCACCTCACTTTTAAAAGAAGCCATACATGCCGGGCGGCTTGTAATCCCAGTACTTTGGGAGGCAGAAACCGGAGAATCCGGGTTCGCGGCCAGCCTCAGCTCACGCACTCTCTCTCTCTCTCTCTCTCTCTCTCTCTCTCCCTACCTAGTGAGGCCCTCCGCAACTTCGTGAGACCCGGTCTCAAAATAAAGTATAAAAAATAGGGCCGGGGGCGTAGCGCGGAGGTAGAACGCCCCTGCATTCAATCCCCGGTACCGCAAAAAAAAAAAAAAGAAGCCATGCATCTATATGGAATCCATTACTTTTCAAATACTGGCAACTAATTTAATATGTTGTAGGGTCCTCCCAGCTAAGCAAAGCATGCTTGGTTTGTGACTTAGGTAGTGGAGAATTAAAACATGGAGGTAGCATATGCAAATGACAGCTGAGCCCGCAGAGCATGCACCGCCACATTTAGCGTGCATGGTAGTGACACAGACAGGAGCTCATGTGGGTTCGGCCTCACTTCTGTTTTGATTTCATTACCCCAGCGGGCATCCACTCAATGAAGCTTTCAAGACTCCGGTGGACTTGGTTAAAAGCAAGAGAAGACTCTAGTAAACATGCAAATGATCACATACACTTCTGTAGACCATAAGTTTCCAAGTTCTCTGAAAAGCTCTGTGGGTTTGTCTGAGAGGTCTCAGTATTATTTTCCTCTCTTTGCAAAGATGACAGAGGTGGCTTTGATATGTTTCTTTGCTTCTACTTTTGTTGGATTTCACAGACCATTTTAGTGGAACATAGATTTTTTTATTAAAGCCAAAGGAAACACTGTTATATGATGTTTACTACAGCTGGGCAAAATGCTGTGGCCATTCATTGACAAAAACTAGAAAAGTTATACTTACTGGTAATAACAAAGTTTTTATTTCTATGTTTTATGCCCAAAACAGTTTTTAGTTTTGAATGTGATATGAGTAAAAATGCTAGATGCTTGTATCTCTCTAGAGGAAGTATGTCAGATCATGGAATGAAAGTTTAAATAGTAAATGGAATGTTTTACATTCCTTGATAGAAGCTAAGTATAATGATTAAAGGAAGTTTCATTAACATTTACTATGGGCTAATTTAGACAGTGGGTAAGGTATTGGTATTTGTGTTTCCTTTTGCTTTAAATGTTGTGTTGAAATATTGAGCCATCTGTTCTTGTGCGTAAACATTTTCCTGGGATTCAGATGGGATTATGGGATATGATATGGTTCTGTGATTATTATAGGGTGATCAGACTGTTTATAATAAAATCTTACTTTAGGGACCTTTTAATGGCTTCTAACAGGAAATCATTCCAGGCTTCTGATGGGCAAAACATCTCCTCTCAGGGACCGTTTTTTTTTTAAACAAATGTTGATATGGTTTATTTTAAGTACCAAACTCCTAAATTAAATTTTAGCTTTCTAAGTCAAGATGATTTTTTGTTCTTATAGGAACTATAATTCATTACCAGAGCTAATTCTAAGTAAACTCATTTTTAATTGTTTTTCATTCTTATCATATGGAAACATTATAAAGCACAAAACTAATTAATGTGCAGAATGATAGTGTTATCTATAAATGTAGTCAAAATTGCATGTGCATCTTTAGACATCATGATATAGAAAAATTTAGTTAACTAGCAACAAAATATTTGGTACAGTCAGTAAAATAAAATGGTCATATTCCAGAATATTTCAAAGCTTCCTAAGCAAGAATTTGTGAGTAGAATTTAAAGATTTATAGTCCATCTACCAGCAGATTTCCTAATGGTAAAATAAAAAGAACTTTAAATGAGTGATTGTTATCCACTTTGCCTCTTGGTCCCCTTGAGTAACATGGACATTCCCATCCACAGTGGTGTCTCCTGACTGGAAAGGAGTGGAGGAAGGGGTAAGAGAAAGGATCACATATCAGTACCACTAAGGGAAGCCCCCGGTTGATTTTAACATTCTACCTTTGAGGTACCAACCCTTCAGGTCCTCTCTTGTGAATTACTGATTAAAACAGATCCTCTCCAATTGCATTTTTTTCCTTGATATTGGGTATTGAACCCAGGGACATTCTACCTCCGAACTGCACCCCCAGCCCTTTTATTTGGAAACAGGGCCTGGGTAAGTTGCTGAAGGTCTCAGCAAGTTGCTGAGGCTACTCTCCAAGCTGTGATTTTTCTGTCTCAGCCTCCTGAATAGTGGGATTACAGGCGTGCACCACCATACCTGGCATTCCAATTGCAAATTTAAAATATAAGTAAATAAATTTGCATTAGGTTTTAAGTTTATAACTACTTTTAACACAAACATTCTTGTGAATATAGTGTGCGTGTTTTCTAATTCTTTCACTGATCATGTTTGCATGCAAACTCTACTTGCACAACTATTATCAAGCAGGGAAAATCATGGATATTGCGATATGATTGTAAGCTGGGCATGGTGGCGCACGCCTGTAAGCCCAGTACTTGGGATGTTGAGACAGGAGGATCACAGGTTCAAGGACAGCCTCAGCAAGTAGTGAGATTCTCATCAACCTAGTGAGACCCTGTTTCAAAAATAAAAAATAAAATAGGGCTGGAAGTATAGCTCGGAGGTAGAATGCCCCTGGGCTAAATCCCCAGTACCACAAAAAATAAACATTTTTTTAAAAATGTGATTGTTCTATCTTCATTTTTACAGCACCGTCCAGTAGAAAACCAGGAGATCCCCTTGTCATTTCAGATATCAAGAAAGGGAGTGTGGCACACAGGTAAGGAAAATGTGTTTTCTGGTTTAAGGCATCTCTTAATTCAAGCAGATATAACCCCTTCTGTACCCAAGACAGACCTTGCTAATGGATCACTATTCTCAATATTGTCCACTACTAATCAATCATATTTGATATCCCTACTGGCAATGGCTGCATAAATCTTTCCCCTCATATCAGTTTATTTCTGTACCCAATGCAGACAGCAATCCGCTGAAAATGTTTTTTAGGGTCTTTTTGTGAGTTCAGTGTGAGCTCTTCACTGATCATCTTCCATCTATGAGTTTCCAGCTAAAACCCTGAAAATAGCCCCAATTATGAGAAGTACTCCCCACAGACATAATAGCTGTGAAACAGTTTTGCTAGATGCCAGAGTGTCCTCCCTGGGCAAGCAAGATCCTAGAGTCTTAAGTAATGTTCATGTCTCCTGTCCAGCCAACATACCATGAAAATAAGGGAGTCTCAAACTTTTGTCTCACAAATGAAAACACTTTTTAAGTGATTGCACATACTGATATAAGACTACTAATGTCCCTTTTCTATTTCAATTAAGGACTTTTAAAAATCTCATCTCTTACTACAATCATTTCATTAATGATCTTATTTTAACCCTCAAAGGTAGGAAGGACATTGTATGTGTTTAGATATAGGTATAGACTCTGCTGCTGTGAAAAAGAAACTTATAAATATCATGAATCAAACAAGACAGAAGTTTGTCTGTCATATAACAGTTGGGAGGTAGGGAGACTGGTCCAGGAGCCATCCCGCCTGCTTGCCAGTCATTCCTGTTTCCATAAGCAGGAGGTGGGGGATGGGGGAGAGGCTGAGTCTGGAGCATATATTTTTAGGGGGTGACCCAGGACAAGGAAGGGGGAGAGGAGATATTAGGAGGAAATTAGCACTTTCTATCACAGATATAATGCATAAAGGACAGTTCTTACAAATATGTGGGTATAAACATATGTACACATATGAACACATACATACTACATTCTCATTATTTTTCTCACTTAATTATGAGCTTTCAAAACTTTCGACATACCTGCACTGGTCCATAGCCAGTATTAGACTCTAAGAGGACACTTTCCAAATAGTGTCAGATCCATCTGTTCCTTTCCTCTCTGCTCCAGTTGCGGTGAGTTTCCAGGTGCAACTGGAAATGAGAGAGATTCCAAGTCTCAGGTCTCCACTAACTCCATCCCACCTTGACTTCCCTTTCACGCCCTCTCCTAGTATCTGGTTGCCAGGGATCAGAAGTGGTGCGATAGCGTGAAGGAGCATAAGGACCCTGGGGTCTCTGTAGACCTCAATTCATTACCTCCCTTCCCAGAAACCCCAGACTTCCTGAGTGAAGATCATATGAATGTCCTGGTTTAAATGATGAAAGCCAAAGGAAAAAAAATGTTTTTAATACTCTACAATTTCCTGTCATGTCAGCCATCCCAAATAAGACTGAAAAAAATGGGAGTTTGTCAATAAAGTGCAATTTAAAAACAGTTGAAGAACTTCTCTTCCTCTAAAGATTACCATAATGCTGCATTATGCATAATGCCTCTTTTTTTTTTTGAATTTTTTATTCCTTTATTTATTTTTCGGCACTTTGTTTTTTTTTTTTT
>PVJS01000584.1:0-123443 GCA_004027185.1 Glis glis | reverse complement strand
CACCCCTGCGTTCAATCCCCGGTACCGCAAAAAAAAAAAAAAAAGAAATTGAGATATGAGCAAATTTGATACTAAATGAGCATTTTTTAAATGGAGAAATGAACAGATCAATGAACACATCATATTCATGTGGTAGATGAACTATAATAAATTGCATAGTCTAAAACTCTCTGATGAAATACTGGTTGGTATGCTGGTATTGGAAAAATTGCTCCGGTATTGATTTCCAATAAAATGTGAAAGGCAGTCAGAGTCTGGGTGCTGCGCAGGCGCTCAGGCAGGGAGAGGCGGCGGCTTTGCCTGTTACACTTCAGAGCCACCCCCCTCTCTCTGCCCTTTGCCCTAATGTTAACCCATAGTAAGAATGTAAAGGCAGTTAAAGCCTTTAGCCCTAAAAATATATAGAAACAACTAAAAGCACACACAGTGACTCTGCCTGGCACATTTTAAAGTCATGCCTTGCTCTTAGAGACTACACACAGCTGCATTGGCTGCAACTAGTGCCTCTGTTTACCTCTTCTTTTTTGTGATCCGGCCTTAGTAAACTCCATGGGTTACTTCAAAGCACTCATAGTTGATGGGCAACCAATACAGCCCAATACTATAGAGGTTGAAACAAGGTAAATTATTGACCCCTGCACTTAGTAAGTGCACTATCCAGAGACATGAAGGCACCACCTGCCTAAGAAAGAAGTTACCAGCCCATTGCTGTGGTAACACTGATAAGAACACACCAATGAGAAAACTGTATTTAAGGGTTGGGGTTAGAGGGGGGAGGCAGAGTTCCATTTTCAGGCTCTCCAGCGTGTCTTCCAGGCACGCTGCTTTTCTTCTCTTCCCCTTCTATCTCCTACTGACTTTGTAATAAAAAATTTGTTTAAGCTGCAACTGAGATGCCTATTAGTTTTAATTTCCCAATTCAACAAATTTTATTTGAATCAAGGAAAAGAGCCCACAGTGCCACTTCTACCTTAACAGTTGGTGTCATTGATCGTAGTATGTAAGTCCTATATTAGTTTCCGAGGTTACCATAACAAAGTATCATAAACTGGGTGGCTTAGAACAATAGAAATTTAATGTCTCAAAATTCTGGAGTCTGGAGGTCTAAAATCAAGGCCTGTGCAAGACTATTTACCTTCTGAAGTCTGTAGATTAATAGCCCTTCCTTCTGGAAACTCCAGACCTTCCTTGGTTCTGGAAACATAACACCAGACTTCATATGACTGTCTTCTCCCTATGTCTCTTCACATGACCCTCCTTGTGTGCTATCTCTGATCTAAATTTCCCCTTTTTATAAGGATTAGTCCTAGGATTAGGGTCACCCCTAATGACCTCATTTTAAAGTGATTGCCTCTGTTCAGACCCTGATTCCACATAAAGTTTCATTCTGTATTGCTGGGGTGGGGTCAGGACTTGAATGTATTTGTATTAGTCAACACTGCATCACTGTGATGGAATACCTGATTCGGTCTACTTATGAAGAGGAAACTTATTTAGCTCACAGTTTTGGAGGCATAGCATAGGCTCTATTGCGAGGGCCAGCCCCTTGGCTGCCATTTGTATAGAAACCTTGTGGTGTCATAACTGGGATCTACAAACCTGCTATGTACTTACAGGGAGGAAGTAGGTCTTATTTATTTCCGTATTACTGGTATCCTGTAGGGCTTGAAATATAGATTGATCATTAAATGTGTGTTGAATGGCATGCATGAACAAAATCATTCTTGGGTAATTTGCATAGGGAAGTTGGAGATATTTGCTCATATCTCAATTTCTTTTTAAAATGTTAAAAAATGTTATTGGTATATTATAGTTATACATAATAATGAGATTCATAGTGATATGGGGAAAGAAACACACCAAATAATGTTATGTGCATATATGAATGTATCACTATGAATCTTGTATTTCAATTTCTGAAGAAGACCCACAGGCTCTAGGGAGTGAGTCCAGCAGTCCAGAGTGACCTAGGGTTCGGTTCTGGAAACCATCAGCACCAAACTCCCCTCAGGAAGGCAGTGAGAAAGGTACAGAATGTATCTAGCTTTGTTATGAGTCAGGGTTGCCTCACAAAGCTGAGCAGATTGTGCCCTGAAAAACTCTAGGAGGATCCCACAGACAAAGTTGGCGAATGTATTTAGTTGTATAAAAGTATATATGTGTACATATATATGTGTGGTGGGGGTTTGTGGGGTGAAATTGTGTCCATTTCCATTGGAGATGGGAACCTGGATGTGCTTATGAAGCAGAGAGCTGCAGGAAACGGTCCTGTTTTCAAAGTGTGCAGCCTTAATCCCAATGTGAGCCTATCAAGCCTCTGGCCATTGTATAAATTTTGTGTATCAGGTGTTTGGATGCTGACTGAAGCAACAGAAAACACAGTTCCTTCTTTAAGGAAAAGCAACCACTAGGAAAGACAGAGGAAGAACAATCAGAGGAAAAGGAGGTGGGATAATTGGTTTGACAAAGCAAGGGTGAAAGAGTTTTAAGGAATAGCAGGTTTTCTATAAAATACTTCAGAGAGATGGGGTAAGATGAAAGTTTAAAAATGCTTCTTGGGCTTGGCTACTAGGAATTCCCCGGTGATGTTTTCCGAAGTCGGCTCCATAAAGAAGCGGGGAGCTTGGCCACAGAGTATGACAGGAGAGGAGGTATAGGCAAGCCTGGAATCTAGAAAGAGATTTGTTTATGGTACAAGAAATCTATTGTGTTTCTAAATGGTGAAGAAAGAGGCAGGAGAGAGGAAGCACTAAAATGAAGAAGAAAGAGGAGGACTGCTGGAGCAGGTGCACACAGGAAGTGGAAGGAATGGGATTTAGAGTGTGAGAGAAGACATCACCTTTGAAAATGCCGGCAGAGAAGGGACAGCGGGGACTCGGGCAGGAGGAGCAGAAGTTGAGTGTTTCTGATCCACTTGTACCTTCCCTGGGTGACTTCACTCCGGTGACACCCAACTACCACAAAGGCACTCCGCCTCAAGACACCAGCCACCTTTCTTTGAAGAAGTTAAGTTTCCCTTTTCTTCTTATTGCTCATTTTGAGTGAGTTACCCAAACCCAATTTTAAACAATCTCTGGAATGCAATCATTCTTAAAGCTTAAGAGAAGGTATAATGACTTAAAGAGTTGACTTGAGATTCCCTTGTTTTACCAACCATATATTTTATATCAGTTCCCTTGGTGATGATAATCTTATTTGCCTATTTATTTACTTAGTCTACAAGTAATAATGAGAAGCCATTGGGATTCTTTGAAAAGCTTTTTCCAAAAAAAAGTAGATTTGCATCAGTGATACCGAAGCTACAGTGACTTTATTTGGCAGGCATTTACAGACAGTTAGATAGCAGACTGGCTTTCTAGAGGAGCACTCAGAATTGGCAGCTACCTAATCCTGGAAGGACATTTTTAAAAAATCTATAATAGAAGAGTTTTATTGATTTCTTTTTAAAGTAAGGCATATAAAGCTATTATTTAGCTTACTTTAAAACATGTTTAGACTACTGTCATACCTTCTCGCTATATGGTATGGACTACATTTTAGTGGGTAAAACAATAAAGAGAATGACAGACTGACATTACAAAACCCTGGTCAAAAAAGCAATCTGCAGGTGCCCAACTGTTTCTGCCCTGCTGCTCCCTGGGCATGTGCCATCGCCCCACAGAGATCCTGAGCCGAATGCCAAGTCTTTTTCCTTCTGACTACTATCAAAATTGTTCCCTCTCACTACAACCAAGCACTGCTGAAGTTTTCCACTGTCATCATTCAAAGATTAAATTGTGAAAGGATTAAATTCAAACCCATTCAAAGTCATACAATTAGAATTTTGATAATATTATCACTAGAATTTTCTAAGTTCTTGCCCTGCATTTAAACAAAATTATGAGAGAACAAAATATTATTCTATGCCAATATTACCTCTCCCAGACTCCCTTTATAATGCTTTAATTCAATATTATGTTCTCTTCCTGTGTAGAGACTAAGTACAAAGTTCTGTCCAAATGTTTCTGGTTAAGGACATTATATCCCTATGTTGATCTTTTAAAAATAGACCTTTTTAGCCAGGCATGGTGGCGCATACTTTTAATACTAATACTTGAGAGGCTGAGACAGGAGGATCGCAGGTTGAGGCCAGTCTCAGCAACTTAGACCCTGTGCAACTTAGACCCTGTTTCAAAATAAAAAATAAAATAGTGCGGGGGGTGTAGCTCAGAGGAGAATGCCCCTGGGTTCAATCCCCAGTGACACACACACACACACACACACACACACACACACACACACACACAAAATACAGACCTTTACAAAATTTTTAAGGTAGTTAGTTTGAGGAAAAATATTAGCAGAAGAATATATATGCTTTCCAGAGTAAAAAAAATTTGATCAATCTGTAGCCCCACCCCTTTTCACCTTGACAAGTACTCCAGTCCAACAATGGGCGAACACCCACATGCATCCAAGATCTTCCTTCCCACCCTCAAAACCCAGTTCTTTAAATAACTCTCTAAACAACTGCAACCTGGGCATGAAGTCCCGTCTAGCTCGGGCCAGTCCTCCTAAGCAACAGAAGTACACCAGAAATAGATGAACCAAGGGCTGCCTCTGACCATTTTGCTTCAGTGGTTCATAAGACCCTCGGATCATTCCAGCTCTTCGCGGCTTTCAGTGTCTGTCCTCCAGAGTCCTGTATATTTGACTGTGAAAGTGGCATTTCAAGTTCACATAAACCTGTCAACTTTTTTCAGCACTCTCGTTTAGTGCAACGACCTACTTAGGTCACAGCAGCAGCAGTGATGATCAAAGCGGACAAATGAAAGAGCTTGAAGAACCAGCTAAAAGGGCTGCCTCTGTCCCCATTGCTCTCCATCTGCCACCTCTACCTCCCATTCATCTGCAGGCTGTGGCTGCAGGATGCTGGTGGTCAGGTGAGGAGCAACCAGGTTCAGACCAGGTTCAAGGGCTCCAGCTGCCCGTTGCTGGGGTGCAAAAATAAACTGGAGAGAATGCAGGTTTGGATCCAGAACTGTGAAGTGTTGGATTTTCTGGTACATAGCGGACGTTGTGCTTCAGTGCGAGAATAGGAGAACAGTCAGTGATTCTCACAGCTCTCTGGGTGATCTCGCTCGCTGGGGGAGGCAGCAGTTTATGTGAGGAGAGTGAGACCCACTTCCTGCCCTTGAGATGTGGAACTGCTACTCTCTAGACCCTGCTGTCTCTCCGTGTAAATAAACCAAGCCTGGAGTGTCTCAAGGCACCTCTGTTAAACAGGATGGAATTTGAGCTTCTGCCGGAATGCTTCCTGGTAATGTGATTTCCCTTCCAGCAAAGACGTAAAGGGACATAAACCTTTGTGACAAAACACAGAGAAAACGATCCACAGCCGGGACTCCATACCTGTTCAAGTGGTCACATCAAGCACGTAGGGTTCCTATTTCTTAGTGAAATAGATACGAATTTTATCATACTTAAAAACCACAAAGTCTGTGCATTTGGCTTCATGCTAGCCTTTTTTGTTGATGAATAAGAAAGAAAAGTAGGGATTTTCCATCCAAGTTTCAAAAACATTATGATACTAAGAAAATGAAGTTAGATGTGGTTTGGCTCCATGAGACCATCAGAAAAATAAATGAAATCCCAAACAACAATTCTCTTAGGAAATCATGTAGCTCTTGCCTTGATTCAGATAACTAGCATGGCCTTACTGAGATATTAGAACTTATCCATTAAATCTGGATTGAGGGCGTGATGACAGGAGGCTCTCTTTGCCTGGGTCCTTGGGTACCTGCTGCCAACAGTCAGAACAGAGATACACAAGTCAGTGAATAGGATGTGTATGTCAGTGTGTGTATGTGTGTGTGTGTATGTGTGTGTATCTATTTGTGTATTCATGCATAGGTGTCTGAGTGTGTGTGTGTGTGTCTGCATGTGTATTTGTGTGTGTGTGTGTGAAATATTGGTCTAACAGACAGTACTGCTGCTCTCTGTGATGTGTCTGTCTAAAATTTGAAAGCAGACGTCAGAGCAATGGGGACAGAGGCAGGCTTTTAGCTTGTTCTTCAAATGATCTTTCATCTATACTGCAGCTAAGTTGCAGTATAGATAGATCCAAATGCAGCAACTGAAAAAAGGAACTCACAGGATAGTAGTAACAGGAGCAATAAATAAGATTTAGGATCTAGGATATCAGTATGTGGAAAAATAGACTATGTGCACCTTTCTGTTCTGAGCTACACTATCCCTTCAGAATCCATATGTTCAAATCTTAATCCCAGTACCTCAGGAGTATGACTGTGTTTGGAGACGGTGCTTTAAAGAGGTAATTAAGGTAAAACAAGTCTATGAGGGTGAGCTCAAATCCAGTAAGACTATGTCCTTTAAAAGAAGTATGTCTTTTATAAGAAGAAAATATTAGGTATGTTCTTTACAAGAAGAAAACATTAGGACCCAGACAGACGTGCACAGAGGGAAGATTGCATGTACACACAAAGAGAAGACAAACATCTACAAGCCAGGAGAGAGACCGCAGAAGAAACCAACCCTGCTGACACCTTGACCTGGACTTCCAGCCTCCAGAACTGTAAGGAAATATATCGCTGTTGGTTAAGCCACCTGATCTGTGGTATTTTGTTATACCAGTCCTGGCAATAACACACTTTCTTTGGCTGATTGCCTTCCAGAGGTCCAGTGGTTCTTCCTCTGAACACAGCTAATCCAGTCTTAATGAACAATCACCAGTGACTTGAGAGGAGGGCCAGGTGCCAGAAACAGGTAGAGGAGATAACCCTATAGCCTATGTCCTCCAAAACCCATAGTTATAACCTGTCTAGAATCATAGGAGACAGAGACCACATTGTTGTAATAGAAACATCTTCTCTGCTTTAGAATCTTCTACAACGTTCTACCATCTCACAAGTCAGTCAGACTCATGTTAGCAGTTCACAGTCTTAACAGGGGAGAGACATTTATAACACATCCCTCTCAAGAAACAAGAATGTGTTTCTACCATCGGAAATGAGTCCTGAAGTCTTTATAACACCTTAGGCAACACAATTATTTCTGTTTTAATAGCACGAAAGAGCTCTCTTGAAAGAACTACAAAACATTTACAAATATAAGCAAATCAAATGATAATAACAAAGTTTTTTTGTCTCCTAAAGTCTCTTGTGCAATGGGATTTCATTACTGAGCATCATTTTTGTCTCTTAGGGAGATGTGAATTACATATGTAGAGTACAAAACACCAATAAACTCCTTAATAGCAAAATATGCTTAAATAAATTCTATGAGACTAGATGTTTTGAGGGATTTAATAGCATTATTAAGTAAATTATGTGCATAACAAATGAAAAGCTAATCAAGGAGACCAACAGAAGATGTAAATTTGCCTTTTGTTCTGAGTTGTAAGCAATAGCATAGGAAACTCAGATGCAAATATCCATCCTTCCTAATAATTTCCTGTGGAAGGCAGCATTGGTTGATAACCCAGTTGGCATTCAGATCCTGTTTTTCTTTGCCTGTCTTCACTGTAATCTTTCAGGTCCTCCCTTCTCGCCTGCCTTTTGACTCAGGAAGCTATGTGCTTCACAATGAGATGAAAGTGAACATCTTTGGCATGGGGTAGGTGGTGGGGTAGCTTCTAGAAAGAAGTTTGAACTCTTGGAAAAAGAAATTGATGGGATGACACTACCTCTTTTTATTCATTTTTCTCTTCAATACGCCTGTGATTTTTGGAGTGTGCAGCCTTCTTATAATTAAGAGGCATGTGTATAAATATGAACAACTAATACATTAAGGAGAGTATAATAGAAAGATGGGGGAGAAAGAATATGAGTTGAGAAGCCACATCTAACACTACCAACTATTTGCCTCCAGACTTCCTTTTATATAAGAAAAATTATTGGTTTGAGACACTGTCAGTTGGATATTCTGATACTTTTACCTGCAATCATTCCCAATTAATTGCTAGTTTTCCTTTGTCTTTGCATCTTCCCTGTTGTCATGTAACTGGCAGTGGCTATTACTACAATTGCTGGGCCAATAAAAAAGAAAGACACATTGACAGTATGTCTTCCATGAGAATGTCACTAGAAGGGCCATTTCTTTAGCATACATCACAGAAATGAGAAGATGCCTGGTGAAGAGGAAAAGCAACCAACTTATGGTAACTAGTGTGAAACATGAGTGAGATTTTGGGGATGCTAATAACCACTGCTCGTTACAAAGGAGACAAATACAAAATCAATACCAGAAATGGGTGTGGCCATGTGATGTGCTTTGGCCAATGTAATAGGACCTGAGGTGATATGTGCTGAGAGCAGGCACATCTTCAGAGAATTTCCACCTACCTCTTGTTTATTTTCCCTTTGCACAAGAAGGCTTGTCTGGATCCCAGAGTGAGATGAAATTGGAACAAATTCATAACACCGACCTGAGGTGGCTGATCTGCAATGAGAAATAAATTTACTTTGGTCAGTGGAATTCTTTTGCTTAGGTTATCATAGAAAGGCTAATGCATGTGTATGTGTGTGTACACAATATGGATTTTCTTTCTTCTTTTCATTAGCCTTTTTTAAACCTCGACCCTTATGTCCTAGACCCAGGGGACAAAACAGAGCTAGAAAAACATTACAGGGTTGAATACTCATGTACCACTTAGCAGTTACACATTGACTTACCCATAAAGTAAATGTAATAATAGCATAACATAGCACTTCTCGAAGGTTTTTCTAAGTGACCTGATTTCTGCAAGAAGTTAATAGGTGTTCAAAAAAAAAAAAAAAAAGAAGGATGATCCACAATCAAGTAAACCTGGGAGATACTGGCTAAACAAATTCAAACAGGTTTATTATCTTAAGGTTCCTTGGAGATTTTAATGTGCTAATGTACACATATTTTAAATCTTGAAGATGAGAATTTAAGTTGCAGGTCTCCTAAACTTTCTTTTGTCTTACAACTGTTTGTAATTTTAGAGCATCTCTTAGGACCAGAGTTTCACATAAGAAAATTTGGTATGCAACTCTGTTGAGATGTGAAAAGAATTAGCTGGGTGGTCTCCCCTGGGGCGGCTCGTTGACTTACAGTCTTGTTGAGCGCTGCTCTTAATCTGGAGGGGGGGCTCAGCCACTGCCGCAGGTTCTGGTCAGGCCTCCGGGCACTGGGAACTCTGCCGAGCGTGGATGGAACTGCTGCTCGCTTTTGTCGCTGACGCTCTGCAGTGCTGGTTCTAGAAAAGCTCCCTGGCTTCTTTGTTAGTGACCTGCAGAAGCCGCAAAGCCGGTAGCCGCTGGCGTGGTCTGACCAAGATGGCGCCGCTGCCGCTTCCGCCAACAAAGCAGTTCGGGTTTGTGTCACGCATGGAGTGAGTCACTGCTGCCTTCACTCTGCGATTCTGCAGCTGCTGGACTCACAGCAGGTCGCTGGCATCTCCGTGGGTCTTGTGTGGAAGCCACAATGCTGGAGCCGCCGGCGAGGTCCTGCCAAGATGGCGCCGCCGCAGCCGCTGTGGCCGCCGTTCGGTGTGTCGAGTGTGGCGGAGCCGCTGCTCGCTTCCGTCTCTGCTGATCTGCAGTTGAGCTCACAGCAGGTCTCCGGCTTCTCTGTCGGCGGCGTGTGGAAGCCGCGATGCCGGGAGCGGCCGGCGCGGTCCGGCCAAGATGGCGCCGCCCCGTTCCTCAGGTAAGGCGCTTGGAGCTTTTTCCTTTCCTCTGTTTTGTCTTCTGGCTTTGATTCCGTCACAATTTCACATTTTTCGTTGTTTAGTTCGAGGTTTTGTTGCTTTTCTTCCCCTGTTGAGAAGTTGCTTTCACGGCGACTGAGACCCAAGTCTCAGAGAGATCGTAATGTGGTATCTCCCTTGGTCGCCATCTTGGACCTGAGGCCCAAATTAAAACTCTTTTCTCTTGCTGGGTCCGATACACCTTCAGAAGCAGAAACCCACTAATGGTTGCCTTTCATGTCCGCAATTTAGAGGCCTAGAACTCACTGCTCAAAGAGAAAGAAAATGAAGAGTGCTTCTGAGCAGAGAACCAGGTCCCCTCCCAGAATGCTCTCTCCAGGGGACAGTGAAGGCTCCTGTGCAGCCAGGCTCCCGGCTCTGACCAAGGTGACTAATGCCAGTGTGGGCTTAAACTAGACTCCTCTGTACCTCAACCCCTACAGGGAGCTGCACAGGCCTCTCAGCTGCCCAGCAGTGGAGGAAAAGCACTTATCCTTTTATAAACATTGCATTCCATAAGGAAGTTAATTCAGAGAATTCTCTATAGAGTCAGTCCCCAATTTAGGCAGATTCAGATATGCAAGTTCATTTGGAGATGTGTTTATAAAAGTTAGGAAAGTTCCCGATTCCTTCGGGTGCAGATGATTTCTCCAACTCTTAGCGAAGAGCATATTCCTGCATTTAAATAATTTATTCTAAATAAACAATGATAGCACAGTGATTGTGAAAGCAAGCAAACAGAACTCTAGCTACTTCAATTCTGCCATTTTATTTGACCCCTTGGAGATTTTGTTTACATGTAAATTTAAAACAGTGAAACAGTCTGCTAGGTGCAATGTTTTTATTTGGTAAATGCAAATTTCAGTTCATGCTTTAAACATTTTGCTGAAATTCAATAGCATCTTTAAATTAATTTGCTTTTAATTTTTAAAGAATGCGTCAAGGTAATAAAGTCTAATATTTTTAATTGTTGCCCATAATGGCTCCTTTTCAGATATTTTGGGCTATATTTTGCTTAGCATTTTTGTTTCTGTTGGTATGAATTGGAGACTCAATAAAATAAAATATTTAATGTCTGTATTTCTTTTCTGACCATGATTATTATTATTTTTGTCATTTTGAGATTATTGTTGAAAACTATTTGTCTTACACAGAGAAATGTTGAAAGTAGGCATTGCACACAGTAGGTGTGCCAATCCCCCCATCATGTCATCCTCTTGGTCTTTGGTGGCCATGGGTAAATGTGATAGAGTCGGTACAGACCTGCCCTTGTCACAGGAAGAAAGACCACAGTGACGTCCCAAGTGCTGTCCCTGTTAATATCTTTGGCATGATTAAAATCAATATTTTAGCACAATGATGTTTTTGTGTAAGAATAACAGGGGGGGAGGGTTGGGCAGACGAAGGACAAAAGATCAGGAAGCAGCTGAAAACACAAATGTCCTCCATGCCACAGCAATGTCTGCCCAAAGTGGCTCACATTGAACATCCTCCCTGAGTGAGGGTTTCTCTCTTGAACTATGGGTAACACAGCACAAAGTGCTTTTATCTCCAAGGGACTTAGTATGGAAAAATTGGCAGGACCTGGCAGGAATGAAGATACGAAGATAGCTTCATGCAGATATGAAGAGAAGGGTACCAGGATAGCTGCCCGAGTGTTTGGAAAGAGTCATGAGCTTCACAGCACATCCCTGGTGAAGGCCATGTGGCAGTTTTTGAATGTCGACCTGAGAAATGCTGAGGCTGCCTGAGTCAACTTTCCTTTCATTTAGTTTCAGGGAGCAAGAAACCCACTTGTTTCCTGATATCCAAGCTGCCTTAGGCCCCTGTCTAAATTGGCCACTGCCCTTTCTGTTCCAGAAAAGTCCTTACTGCCAAGGGTGCAAGCTCCTTTTCCCTTCAAAATGAAATGTGCTTTATGCATTTGACTTCTTTCAGAACTCCTCCAAGGTGGAATAGATGAAATCTATGCATTTTATGGGTGGAAATGGATATTCTTTGATAAATAAGATGCTCTGGAACCCAATCCATTTTTAAATTTTATATCAAAGTATAAAGATACAACAGAGATAGGCACAAATTCTAAATGAACAGCCTGACAAATTTTCACAAAGTGAACTTACTCTTGTAATCAACAGCAAATTAAGTAAGAACATTACCAATATCCTGGTGGACTCCCAAACTCTGTGGCCACTGTTGTCCAGAAAGGGTGAAAACTAGCCTCACTTCTGTCATCTTAGATTATTTTTGTCTATATTGAACTTGATGAAGTTTTACCAGGTATACATTTTGTCCTTCCTTCCTTCCTTCCTTCCTTCCTTCCTTCCTTCCTTCCTTTCTTCCTTCCTTCCGTCCTTCCTTTGCTGGGGATTGGACCCAGGACTCATATATCCTAGGCAAGCACTCTACCACTGAGCTATATACATGTATACTCTTATATGCCTGGCTCTTTAAGCACACAATTATGTATGTGAGACTCATCTCATTTATTCTTATTACTTTATAGCATACCACTATAAGCATATAACACAATTGATTTTTTTCAATCAGCTATTCATGGACATTTGGATGTTTTTAGTCCGAAGTTATTGCAAATGATGCTTCTGTGGACATTCTTATACATATTATTTGGGGTCTCAAATATGCACATTTATCTGAACAGTAGATAGCTTCTAGGAGTGAAGTTGCCAGGTCATACAATCGATATGGTATATTCGTCTTCATAGATAGTACCAAAGTGTATTCCAAAGCGGCTATACCAATTTACAACACCACTAGTCAGTGTTTAGTAGTATCACATTATAGTTTGCTATTCCATGATTAATAAAGTGACTTTTCTTATGCTTATTGGGATTCAGTTCTCTGGTTAAAGTACAACATAATTCAATTTTTTTGCCTACTTTCCTATTGGACACTGCCTTTTTCTTATTGATCTTCATAGTAAAGAACCAGGGATATGAATGTATCTTTTGTTTGTAAAACCTTGTACATGTCTTCTCAGATTCCCTGTCTTGTCTTTTTTATACTCTTACTGATATGTTTTAACAAACAGAAATTAATAATTTCAAGGTAGACCAACTTAGCAACTATATGGCTAGCCCTTTGTGGTATCTTATTTAAATCATTGCCTTCTCTAAGAACCACCTCCCCCCACCACCACCACAGATACTCATCCCCTGATTTGGGTGCCTGCCTGGTGTGGCCTGGATTTGGTTTGGCTCCCAATGGTTCATGTGCTAGAAACTCAGTCTGCAGCGTGGGGTCATGAGAGGTGGGGGGGACCTTTAGGAGGAGGGCCTAGTGGAAGGTGATTAGGACATCGGAGGTGTTGCTCTCAGAATGTGTCAATGCTGATCTCATGAAGTGAATTCATTCTTATGAGAGTGAGTTGTTATAAAAGAGGGAGCCTGGCTCCTAAATCTCTCTCTGGCTTCCTGCCTTACCGTATGATCGCTCACATATGCTCCCAACATTGTGATGGCGTCTGCCATGAGACCCTCATCAGAGCAGGCAGCTGCTAGATTCATGCTCTTGAACCTCCAGAACTGTGAGCAAAATGAACCTCTCTCTTCTTATACAGCACCCAGACTCTGGTATTTTGTAATAGCAACAGAAAAAAAATAATACAACACCCTATCCAAAATTAGGCATGCTGGTTAGATATTGATCTCTTTTGAAGACTGTTCTCAATGGTGAACTGGCGAGCTTAGTTTGGCCACTCCTCTTCGTCCTCAAAACAAAGGATAATCACTTCCCCTGAACATGCAATTCACCAGGAAATGCACTGCTTTCATTTACTTTTGCTAGTATTGCTATAAAGCAGGAAATAGGATTATACTATTTCATAGCTATGGAGACTCTGAGGCAAATTCATTCTCTAGGTTTTATACATACCTATACACATAAGAAATCAGAGGTGCCTGCCTAAATAAAGCCCAAACTACATTCGTGTATCTATAGATGAGACTGATCTAGTATTTTCTCCTCTTTAGCAGGGAAAGAATGCTTAGATGTGACATTTTTAAAATTTATGTTTAATATTTCATTTATTTATAATTAGGAATTATATAGTATTAAGCTTATAGTTATTTTATAGCCTTATAAAATAAATTATTCATCAACAAAGATTTTTGTTAAAACATAATCAGCCTGATTTTGTCACTTATAGATTAAAGGTCAAGCTAGAAAGTAAAACCAGCCACTTTATAAGGTTCTAATGGGATTTATACCCTCATTCTGAGAGGAGAGTTTTTAAAAAAAAAACTATTCTTGGTTATCCAGATTTTATATTCTTATGTTATTTCTTCCTACAGCAAAAGAAGGGAGAGGGCCTATGAAAAACATTACCAGTCATAAAATACACAAATTTGAAAAAAATAAAAATAAGTGTTGAAGATTCATCCTGACCAATCTTCAGTGTGTTCTAGATTTAGAATTAGGCAATGTTGGCCTCAAATTCTCTATTTTTGTGGTTGTTCTCTTCTGTGTAGCCACCATAACATCTGGTTTTATCCAAAAGATAAAAACTAGACAAACAAGTCGAAATCAAATGTATCTAATTGACCCAAAATTTTTGAGCAACGAAACAAGTTACCCACTTCCTCCACCTTCTCTGTCTTGAATTCTAGAGTATCACAGAAGCAGAGGTCAGCAATAAACCAGCTCTACTGCTTCCTCGGTCCACATCACAAGGCCTCCATGGGGAAATTCTAGATTTATCTAGACTTATTACTGATGCTGCCAACTGCACAGGAGAGGCGATGGAAGTCTGTCTGCTTCCAATCAGCCCTCAAAACATAGGTAATTCTTAAAGAAAAAGGCAACAGTAAAATCAAATGAAATTGTATTCTGGAAGTTACCTCAAATTCATATGTAATTTTCAAAGAAACAAGCAAAAGAAAGATATGAATTGAATAGAAGAACCTTTGTAAGTCCTTAGACAAAGCAGCATTGGAGGTGGAGAAAGAAAGCATTTTGGAAAGAAAGAAAGATGCAAAGGTTCAAATACAGTTAAATAACATCTGTAGAGATCCAAATTGTGGAGAGGGGGAGCAAATATTGGGTCAGAAAGGCATCCTTCTGGAATAAATTTGGGGGAAATTGAGAGATCTGGACTGTTTTGATATTCTAGAATAATGTAATGGGGAAATAAGAAGAAAATAAATAAAAGATGAATATTTAGGTTAGACTGCATCTATGATCAAAAGATGTTACCACTTTCTCTTTATTGATGTTTAAAATCAAACCATTTCCCCTTAATGAATTTTGTATCTTCTGCTGACTTGGTTATATTTATTGGGCTCTTTTTTTTTATTTTTTCTAACTCTTCAATACAACTTTGACTCCTATCATATCAGGAAACACCCTTAGCAAGCACTCTTGCCCTGTTTCTGCCCTTTCACCCCAGCTCATAGGGTTCCAGTTGAAAGGATGAAGGTTGGACGGATATCATCCTACACTGCATCTTCTTTCTCTTTGTCTTATACTATATAGCAATGGCATATATGGGCTTCCCTCTTCCAGGTATACAAAGCATTTTCACATATTCTAACCATTCGTTCACATAGGAACATGTTATGCCCCAGTTCTCTGCTAGACCCTAATCAGATAGAACAATCACACCAAGTACAATGAGCAGGCAGAGATTTTTTTTGTTTTGTTTTAAACTGAGGATTGAATCAGGGGCATTCTACCTCTGAGCTATAACCTCAAGTCTATTTGGTTTTTAATTTTGAAATAGGGTCTCTCTAAGTTGCTGAGGGTCTCGCTAAATTGATGAGGCTGGCCTTGAACATGCAATCCTCCTGTCTCAGCCTCCCAAGTATCAGTATCTTCATTTTGAAGGCAATAAAATTATGCTCTAGGTTTGCAACTGGAAGATGTGGGTGTAATTGGAAAACAGACAAACCTACCCAGGTCAGTTCTTCCACAATTCCTAATCAAGGAATTCTGAGTTTACGACTTAATCTCTTAAACTTTGAGTTAATCTCTTTTTTTTTTTTTTTTTTTGCGGTACCAGGGATTGAACCCAGGGGCGTTCTACCTCTGTGCTACATCCCCGGCCCTATTTTTTATACTTTATTTTGAAACCGGGTCTCACGAAGTTGCGGAGGGCCTCACTAAGTAGAGAGAGAGAGAGAGACAGGGAGAAAGAGAGAGAGAGAGAGAGAGAGCAACCAAGAGAAGAAATAAAGAAGAGTAAAACAAAGAAAGAGAAAGAAAGAAAGAAAGAAAGAAAGAAAGAAAGAAAGAAGAAAGAAAGAAAGAAAGAAAGAAAGAAAGAAAGAGAAAGAAAGAGAAGAAAGAAAGAAAAATAAAATGGATATGGAGATACAGAGACCTTAATACATCTACAGAGAATAACTGAAGGGAAATACACCAGAAAGGTGGTGAGGATGGGTAGGATCAATACTGGTTCAATTTCCTTTTAAACTTTTCACAATTTTTAACCAAAAGGCATGTATTACTTTCATCTACAAACAAAAATTAAAATAAGATATAAATTGTTATAGTTTGGATCTGTAATGCCCCCAAAGTCTCGTGTGTTGAAGGCTTAGTCCCTAGCTGGTGGCCCTATAGAGAAGTGGTAGAAAATTTAGCAGGTAGGACCTTGTAGGTCATTGGGGGCAAGTTCTTGGAGGCTATATTTTATCCTCTTTCCCTTCTATACTTTCTGACCACCAGGGAATGCCCCACATGCTTCTCACCATGATATTCTGACTTACCACAGGCCCCCCAAACAACAGTAACAGCCATGGACTGAAACCTCTGAATCTATGAGCCAAAATCAATCTTTCCCTCTTTTTCTTTTTTTTTTTTTTTTTTTTTTGCGGTACCAGGGATTGAACCCAGGGGCATTCTACCTCCGCGCTACACCCCCGGCCCTATTTTTTTATACTTTATTTTGAAACCGGGTCTCACGAAGTTGTGGAGGGCCTCACTAGGTAGAGAGAGAGAGAGGGAGAGAGACAGGGAGAGAGAGAGAGAGAGAGAGAGAGAGAGAGAGAGAGCTGAGGCTAGCCGCGAACCCGGATCCTCCGGTCTCCGCCTCCCAAAGTACTGGGATTACAAGCGTGCGTCACCACGCCAGGCAATCTTTCCTTCTTTAAGTTGCTTTTCTCATGTATTTTGTCATAGCAACGGAAAGCTGACTAACAAGTAGATAGTATCTAAAATCAGATTGAAAAAATAGACCATAACATACATGAATCACGATGATTTCCCTCCATGCTTTCTACAATGTCACTTGATTTAGGTTCTAATCACACAAGTAGGCTAACCTAACTTTGTAATCCCTTGGCTGGGCAGATGCAAGTTTCAAGATCTCCATCAGGAGAAAATAAATGGCTACTTTCAAGATACATGAAAGTAAACGAAAAGATAAGCAAGAAGCTAAAAACCTATGAAGTCATTTTTGGGAAAAGTAGCAGGTCCACTAGAAAAAAAAATCTGTCTTTTCTGGTAGCAAAACTATTTTAAGTCACATTTCCTGAACAAGCAAGTAGATGATTGCTATTGAGTTATGAGATAATAACCTTGTGCAATAATTTATGAGGCTTATGTTGTAGATGTTTACTTTGAAATATTCAACTTCTACCTGTAAATTCAGGACAGATGCAGTTACGTTTTGCACGAAGGGGAAATGCCGTCTTCTTGCTGCCTGCTTTTCCAGCTGAGGACAAGAAATGCCTCAGTGAGTAACCTTGGGAGTGAGAAAATGCCAGCCATTCATCCCTAACCAGGAACAAAGCACACATCAATCAATCTGACCGAATATTTTGCCTCTATGCCATTAAACATCATACAGTGCCATAGCCACATCTAATGGCCCAGGTCATTACAACTACCAAAATATAAATAATGAAGTTGGAATGTGCCATGAAAACACTTTCAGGTTCCCCAAACAAGCCAGGGTCAATTCATATAAGCCCTTCCCTGCTTAAAAGCACCACCTTATGCAGATGTATTAGAGAAATTGCTCTGGAATATAGTTTCCTACTTTTTTAAAGAAAAGCAGGTCTAAAACTATCCCAATCAGTTTATTATAGAGTATAGGATCAATTTTTATCTTAAGAAAAATAACATCCTTCCTTAGATGGGTAGTTATTTAAAGAAAGAAAGATTTGATTTGGCTGATCATTTTAGAGGAGAGACTACCAGCCATTAAGAGCATGGAATCCTAATATCTACTGGCTCTAGTGCTCGCACATACATGATGGACACATCACTACCAACCTCCCCCACACTGAGATAGTCTCCATTTATTTCTTCTAGACCTCAAACAGGCTCTGTAAATGGGTCCATAAACCAGCTGGACAGTAGCATCTCTTGTATCTCCTTCCTCTCTTCATTGTTCCCATCTTGATGCTTAGAGTCACTTGGAAACTCCTAGTTAACTGTAACTACACACCACGAAAATGCCTCTGTCCATGCCAAAAGGGCCATAATATCTGAACTCCTAAAATGTCCAGACCTTAACATCCTGGAGTGGGCAAAGCTCAGGAATGTCACCTTCTCCCAAGCCCATGACATTGCTTTTGAGTCTAGCCTCCCCTGAGTCCTTCTATTACTTCCTGTCTAGAATAATACCACGTTTGTCATGAAAATTAGTTTGGAAAACCTATTATCAGGCTGGGGTGTAGCTCAATGGTAGAGCTCTTGCCCAGCATGAGTATGACCCTGGATTGGATCACTAATATCAAACACACAAAAAAATTTAAACCAAAATCATGGTATCTCAAACCCAATCCATGGATTTGATGGGGATCATTTGCCATAATACTTCTTCCATTTTCTACCACTCTCCATCATTAGAACCCTTCCCTTCTTCACCAGTTACAGGATTCTGTGGTGTCTCAATAGAATGAAGAACATATTGGGTTGGGGAAAGAGGAGGATGTCTGTGTGGGTGGTACCCTGGTCTCAGCTCAGCAAGACTAATAG
Source organism: Glis glis (assembly GCA_004027185.1). Classification (NCBI taxonomy): domain Eukaryota; kingdom Metazoa; phylum Chordata; class Mammalia; order Rodentia; family Gliridae; genus Glis; species Glis glis. The sequence continues at coordinate 104,788 of PVJS01000584.1, read as the reverse complement.
CCCCAGATGTGAGACTGAGCAATGCTGGCTTTTACCTACACTTAACAATGAAAGATTTCATCACTGGGGTAATTCCTCACTCATGATGTTTGGTCTTTAGCTGAAATAACATTGTGAAGTTCAAAGTTATTCACCAGAAATTAGGACATTTTTTATTACAACCCTAGCTCTGCCCCTTTTAGCCTTATGTCCATGGACATACATAAAAGTCTTGTCCAGAATCCTGTCCTCACAGTCCTGTAATTCTTCAATTGATAATTTTAGCTCAAATTCCTTTGCACTCCCCCACCATCCATAAAGTTGAATGGATAACAGCTATTTTATCTGCCTAATGGTGCTGTGAAATTAAAAGGTATATGTGAACACATCCATGGAATGCTCCCCTTCTTCTTATGACTAGAACCACAATCCTAATTATGTCTGATATGCATAGCATCGCACCCCTGTAACTCCCATCCAGGAAAAGAAATAGGGGCAGCTTGTCAGACCTCCTTTGAAAGTGCTAGATGTTCCTCTCCTCCAGAGACTCCTTCACAATCAGACTATATGAGTTCTTCCTCCTCCAGATAACAATGCCCTTTTTTTTTCTTTTGGCTCCTGGGGATTGAGCCCAGGAACACTCTACCTCCAAACTATACCCTCAGCCCTTTTTATTTTTTATTTTGAAACAGGGCCTCTTTATATTGCTGAGGGTGGCCTTGAACCTGCGATCCTCCTGTCTCAGCCTCCAAGTACTGGGATTTCAGGCATTTGCCACCTCATTTGGTTTACATAATCTGCTTTTACTCTAGCACTAGCCTCTGAGAATAATTTAATTTTTTATCTTAAGTATCTTCTACTATTTTTCACTGTAAAATGGCTAATATCACCATAGCCCAAATGGCCACAAGTTCCTGAGAATGCACCTACTAGGCTATGCCTCCCCCACCTCCTTCCCAAATGACCACAGAGAACTGCGTCTTCTGCTAAGGCTCACGAACATAAAGCAAGAGCAACAAGCAAACTTTCACTCTGTGAAGCCACTGGAATTCAGGGTAGATCTGTGATCTCAGGGTAAACTAGTCTATCCTAAGAAATTTAGGCTCATAATAAAAACTTCCTTGATTTTGGTTTTTAAATAATTTTTACCTATTGTATGAGGAAAGAATATGGGGGAAAAGAGTGACCATGACCAAAAGTCCTGTGTGTGAGGGGTCAGGACCCTGGACTGCAGCCCCAGCTGGACCCCACCTGCTGTGTGGCCTTGGTCAACTCATGCTTTAATAAGTAAGTGGGGAAGACTAGATGAGCTTTAAGTGGCTTTCAGGCTTTGCATTCTATAAATGAACTTCTGGTTTCCTGTCTAGCAGCCTACCCACTATCTATAACTTTCTTTCTGTTCCGCTCTACTTTTTTTTTAAGCTAAAAATTACTGTCTGACAATTGTTTGCAATACAGTCTGTTTATAAGCTTAGGGTTACACAGAGGTTAAAATCTTATTTATCATCAGGTTACTGATAAATCCTGTACTTTTCTGGAAGTGGTTCTTTCTTAAGAAGCAAGTTTTGATTGTGTGTCCATGTTCTGCAACAATGCAGTGAACTCTTCTACGATTTGTGCAAGGTGAGCATGCAAAAATGTAACCCCACAGGATCCCAAATGAGGCACATGATCAGTGAGTAAACTACCAAAGCGATAACGATCAAGGATGTGATTCATAGTAATAAGGAGAAAGTTTGCCAGAAGGAAATATAAGTGAAAAATAATGAAATGAAGACATCTTTAAAGCAAATTGAATAGAAGCTGTTGGGGCCGGGCGTGGTGGCGCACGCTTGTAATTCCAGTACTTTGGGAGGCGGAGACCAGAGGATCCGGGTTCGCGACCAGCCTCAGCTCGCTCGCTCTCTCACTCTCTCTCTCTATCTCTCTCTCTCTCTACCTAGTGAGGCCCTCTGCAACTTTGTGAGACCCGGTTTCAAAATAAAGTATAAAAAAATAGGGCCGGGGGTGTAGCACGGAGGTAGAACGCCCCTGCGTTCAATCCCCGGCACCGCAAAAAAAAAAAAAAAAAAGAAGCTGTTGGGGAATTTCCCATATGATAGGAGGGATAATCCTTTTCAATCATGAAAGGCCAGGTTCCAGTTTCATGCTATGGCATAGAGCTTACAAAGAGCCTTAGAAAAATTGTATTACAGTAAGAGATCAGGCACAAATGTTTCAGGGTGTGGGAGAGCCAAGCCTCTTTGTTTTCATTTGAGTTAAGTTTTCATCTCTGGTTCTGGTGCTGAACTCCTGGCGTGGGCTCAGGTTCTCTCTCTAACATTTGCCTTGGCTGTGGGGCTGAGCTTCCACCGCATCAATTAACATCGCAAGCTTTGCCCAATTCATTTCCTGCTTGTCACCTAACATTTTACTTGAATCATTTTCAAATTCTCTCTTCTGAGCAAACCTATACTTATCCCATGATTGGGCACCGACATAATCAAGTCGTGTTTGTTCATTCTTTCTTATTACTGAGATCTGTGTTTGGGAAAATGAATACCTTTTACTTTTGAAGAGTGAATAAAGATTGCTAATTTGTGCAGGTTGATTTTGTCATAAATACTGATTACTGTCCCTTGGTTGAGTAACCTGAGTCATAGCTTAAATGTACACACACACACACACACACACACACAGAGAGAGAAAGAGAGAGAGAGAGAGAGAGCAAGAAAAGCAGAACAGGTGTATTTAGAATTAAAATGAATACTAAAAATATGTTCCCCCTTAGAGTTTATAATATATACATATACTGTGTGTATGTATACATATTATACTACATGATATATCTTTACCATCTGAAGATAATCTATATTTTATAAAAATGTGTATGAAACTAGGAAAATAAATGTATTGGAATAATATTGGAAAACCATTTATAAGTTTTCCTTTTCCTGCTCTCTTCATGGCCTTTCATTCTGGTCAGCCCAAACATCCATATGTATAGAGGGAGATCAGTATTTATTACAGAAGGACATAAGGAGATTGAGCAAAGCAACATTCAGCTCTGACATTTACCAGATTTTAGAAAAGGACAAGAGGCTTGAGGTCCAGGCTGTATTGGGAGGGGGCAGAATGGATTTTCCAATCCCTTTGTCTTCTCTTGCAGGCTGTTTACTATTAGAAATAAATTTCCATGGTGTCATAAGAAAAGACACATGTTTGAAAAGGGCTCTGCAAGGTGATTTTACATTTTGCAGAAAGGGATCCTCGCACCAGTAATGTGAGGTGTGCAGGAACAACATGGTGGGAGCTTGCTGGGTCTTTTATTTCCAATGTAAGGCTCCTGTGCTGTGCTCCTGTTGGTGGGAGACTTAGCCCCACAATCTTCGTGCCATTGGCTGAAGGGGATGCCGGGGGGAGGGTTGGCACTTACAATTTCTGAGAAATGCTAATTTTACAAAAAAAAAATACAAGCACACACAAGGTTACAAAATGGCAGTTTTACAAGATGGAGCTAAGTCCAGCTATTCCTTTGATAGAAAAGATCTAATTATATTCTCACACTACCACCAAGCTGGAAGACCCATCCCGACTGGCTATTCCTCAGAGAAGAGTTTCTACCTGAGAGGTAGAGGCCCCAAACTTGGTGCTTTAAGGTAAAATGAAGATAAAATTTAGGAGAAATGAAAGAAAAGCCAACTCCTTTCCATTCACAAGAGATGGTTGGAAGAACAAAGAGAAGAAGAAACTTGAGCCAATCAGCTAAACCTCTCCCTGACCCAGACAGGGTGGGGTGGAGCAAAGGGCAGAAAACCCAGGAGAGCAACCACACCACTGCCCTTTCCTCTTTCCTTAGTCCCACGGTGGCGGGGTGAATGTGCCAACCCTGTAATCACTCAGTCTTTCTGATCACCTGCCCCATCTTCAGGTTAACACCCCCAGATCACCTCATGAGCATGTGAGTGAAAGGGGCTTGTTGCATCTGAGTAGTTCTTGTTTCAGGTATGCCAAATTGTTCAAGGTGTCAATCTAAAAGACCAGTTGAGGCCACGCTGACCATGAGAACCAAGAGTTTATTCAGGCCAAAATGAGGATGATCTCCTGGGGCAAATGAATTCTAGCAACTTGGAATCAGTGCTCCCCCAAATGGCATCTGAGAGTTCTGGATTTATAAAGATAAAAAAAGAACAAAAAAGGAAGAGCAGAAAACATGCTCTCACCAGATGCTGAATCTGCCAGAACCTTGATCTTGGGCATCTTGGCGTCCACACTGTGAGCAATAAATTCCTATTTATAAACTATCCAGTCAAGGTATTTTGTTATAGCAGCAGAAACAGACGAAGATGGTTTCTTTAGCACAGATCTGCATCCTAGGGTACTCGTTGCTGCTGTTGCTGCTGACTTGGTCATTTTCTCCCTAAATTGTTTTTAATGAAGAAAGCTTGAAAATGTATATTTTAAGATAGAATACATTGTAAATTTATATTAAAGTTTTAAAACCAAAATCAACTCCACAAGTTTTTTATATACACTCTTCCCTCAGTACACACAGGAAATGTGTATCAGGAACCCCACCATCACCCTGCAGTACCAAAATGCATGGGTGCTCAACTCCCTTATATAAAATGAAACAGGAGAATTGCAGGTTCAAAGTCAGCCTCAGCAAATTTGTGAGGCTCTCAGCAACTTAGAAAGACCCTGTTTCCAAATAAAAACTAAAATAGGGATGGAGATGTTGCTTACAGGTAGAATGCCCCTATGTTTAATCCCCAGCACCAAAGAAAAAAGGTGTAGTATTTTCATATAACCTATGCACATCCTCCCATATGCTTTAAATCTAGATTACTTATTATATCTAACACAATAGAAATGCTACATATTGTATTGTTCAGCACAAAATAACTAGAAAAAATGCCTGTTCCTGACCAGTACAGACAAAAAAAAAATCTTTTTAAAAAATATTTTCATTCTGGGGTTGGTTGAACCTACAAATACAGAGGGTCAGCCGCAATCTCATCCACTTTATATCTGACACTGAAAATGCCAGTTCTTAATGTTAAAAGCTAATTGACTCATTTGCCCCAACACACCCAATACACACAGTCTCAGAATAACAAATCAATGCTACTATCAAAAATTTCTGATTTCTGAGGGGCACAATTCTTTTCAGACTTACTGTATATTCATCCCACTAGGGATATACAGTCAAGATACTGTGCTGCTAAAGGTACTTCACATGGTTGCTTGTCAACTAGATATGCAGTTAACTTGTTCCATCTTAATTTTGACTCCTAAAGTTTATATTTTACAATTTAGCTTTTCTTTTTTTAATTATGCAGAAGATTTACCTTGTTTTAGAATCTAATCTTCAAAATAGGGCACATTCGAAGAAATCTAACTTCTATTCCTATCTCCTCCACTCTATTTCCTACTGTCCACTTTGGATAACTTTACATTTCAGTTTATGAGTTATTAATACATTTAATGTAAAATATATATATGTTAATACATATTTATGCCTCCAAAGAGGAATCTTAGCTAGATATTGATATGTTGAACATAGAATTCTCCATTTTTTCATATAAAATGTAGTTTAGAGATTGAGCCTAAGCAGTTTATATACTTTTCATTCCATTTAAAAGATGGACAGTACTCTGTCACATGCCCATGCCACAGTTTATTCAATAATATTCCTCTGAGGTCAAAAGGTAAGTGTTTATATAATTTTGATAGGTATTGCCAAATTTTCCTCATGAGCATTGTACAATTTTGCAACACTGCCAGTAAAGTGAGATTACCTATTTCAACACACTCTACCAGGAGATTATTCTAATCTTCAGGAGTTCTGAAATCTGATAAGCAAGAATATCTGTTCCATTGCATGTTTTTTTGTTTGTTTGGTTTGGTTTGGTTTGGTTTGGTTTGGTTTGGTTTGGTTTGTTTAGATTTGGTGGTCCTGGGGATTGAACTCAGGGGTATTCTACCTTCAAGCTACACCCCCAGCCCTTTTCATCCCTTTTATTTCTCATTTTGAAACAGAGTTTTGCTACATTGCTGAGGCTGGTCTCAAGCCTGAGATCCTCCTCCCTCAGCCTCCCCAGTACTGGGATTCCAGGCATGCACCCCCTTGTCATACACATTGTAATTTTAAGTTGCACTTCTTATTATAAGTAATGCTTTGCATATTGCTCACAGACATTTGCATGTTGTTTTCTCTGAACTGTTTATACCTTTAACCCTTTATTTTTATTGTTATCAGAATTGTTGGCCTTCTCTCTATTTCTAGAAGTGTTTGTATATTAGGGATATTCATATTTTGTGAATATGTTATGAATGCTTTTCCAAGTATGTTATTTTTCTTCTTGCTTTACTTATGCTTCTATTGTTTTCTTTTGTCTTGTTTTGACAAAGGGTCAATTGTCGTGATTTGATGTAATCAAAGTTATCAGTATTTTCCCTAATTACTTCTGAACTTTGAATCATGCTTAGGAAAGTTTTTCTTAGTAATAAGTTATAGAGAACTTTCTCTAGATTTTTGCCCAGTATTTGCTTGACATCATATTTTTGCATGTAAATCCCTGATGTTTTTGCAATTTATCTCGAGTTCAATATGAGGAATAATAGATTTTTTATAGTATAGCTTTTCAGTAATTCCAAAGCCACATATTAAAATTCTATCTATTACTCTTTTGGTTGAGATGATGCCTTTGTTGTCTGACTAATTGTCATGATGAACACAAATCTGTGTTTAGATTTTCTATTTTGTTCCATTGCTTCATCTGTATGAACCCCTACGAAACTCTAAGTACAGAGGCTTCCTACTATCTCAGCAGTCCACTCCATTACTCTTCCTATACAGGGTTTTCTGGATATTCTTGCTTGTTTTCCTTTAAATGAAGCGGGGGGGGAATTCTGATTGTATTTCTATATAGACTATATTAAATACATAGCTCATTTTTAGAAATAACTGATATCTTCATGATATTGAAAATTTCTATTTATAAGCATGGTATGTCTTTCCATTTGTTTAATCCTACTTTTATATCTTTCAGGGGTATTTTTTCCTTTTCCTGAAGGAGAATTTTTAAATCACTGATTAAGTAAATGTCATGCTATTTTTTCTTTCCTATTTTGCTGTCTTAAACAGTCTTATATTCAATTGCATTTTTCTAACTGGTTTTTATTTGACATAGAAATATATGAAGTCTTTTGTAACATGCTGCTTTACAAAATTTTCTCACAAATTATCTTATCATTTAAAGTAACTCTTCCTTTTACTCTTTGTGGTTTTCCAAATACATAATCATATCTGCAAGTAGAGGCAATTTCATCTTTTCCTTTCCAAATTGTATGCCTGTAACTGCTCTATTTTCTCTAATTGCATTTAGTAAATCTTTTAACATAATATTAACTAAAAGAAGAGATAGTAAGCATCCTTGTCATTTTCCTGACTTTACAAGAAATTCTCTAGCATTTCTTCATTAAGTAAGATGAAAAGAACTGTAATAAAAGGACATGTTGTACCCAAGGATGAATTAACATTGATCTTCTCTTGTGTTTCTGCAATAAGCCTTACTTGGTCATAGTTTCTTAATTTTAATGTATATTGAATTATATTGGTTGATATCTTAAGATACTTACACAAACAGTAAGTGAAATTGGTCTGTGATTTCCTTTTGTTCCAATGTTTTTAGTTGTAGGAACAGTGTTATACTCACTTTATAGAAAGAATTCAGAAATTTCCCATCTTTTTTTTTAATCCTCTGGCTTGAGAAGAATTGGGCCTTTCTTATCCTTAACAGTTTGACAGATTAACTCTCTGAAGCCATAAGGGTTCCTTTGGGGTAGAGGAGCTCTTTAACTATTTTCTCTATTTGTTTCATTGTAATTTGTTTACACTTTCCACCAAATCAATTTTGATAAGTTGTGTTTTTTATTTTATTTTTAATGTGCTTTTATTGGTGCATTATAGTCTCACATCATAATGTAAATCATGTTGACAGTGACATACATGCACACAGCACTTGGTGCCTCCCCACTTCCGCATTCCCCCCTTCCCAATACAGAGCACTGAGATTGATGTTGGTATATTCTCATATGTACATAGTAGGTAACATTGGAAACATTTTGAGTAGTACCATTAGAAATCACTATTAATAAGTGTTCTTGCCGGGCGTGGTGGTGCATGCTTGTAATCCCAGTACTTGGGAGGCTGAGACAGGATAGTCGGTTCACAGCCAACCTCAGCTACTTAGTGAGGCCCTCCACAACTTAGAGAGACCTTGTTTCAAAATAAAGAATAATAGAGCTGGGGGTGTAGCTCGGAGGTAGAATGCCCCTGGGCTCAATCCCCAGTACTGCAAAGAAATAAAAATGTTCTGTCCTCTTCCTTCATTTGAAAGCAATGTCTTTCCAGGTCTGCATTAGGTACCCAAGGTTTGGGGTTAAGAGTTTTGTACTAGATTTTTTGATAAGCCAAGAAAAAGGAAGTCATTTTTTTTTTATTTTGGTTTTCCATAATGATTTGGCAGTAATGAGATTCACGCTGCCCTGTGTGGCAGTGGCACCCATCCATTGCACTCGTGTCAGTTGTACCCACAATTCCATCTCAAGTGCATCACAGGCAAGAATGGCTTTGGCTGCCTTCACCTCGATTTGTACTATGAGGACATTAGAGCTTCGGAAAGAAGAAAACTAATAAACTTGGCTTGGGGGAACCCTCTTATTTCCATGTGAGAAAACTTAGTTCAAGGGCAGTAGACAGCTTTACCAAATGGCAGAGCTATTGCTGAGAGGCGGATCTGAGTTCACGACATAGCTGGAACTCGGGTCCGGGGCCTGTCCAAGCTGCCGTAGAGGTGACGGAGGATGAGCAGGTGCTTTGACAGAAGTGCCACAGATAAGCTGCTCCTTGATTATGACCTTCACTCCTCCTGACTGGCCAGACGTCAAACATCATTATCCCTTCCGCTGAGATCCAAATGGAACGCACCAGAAGGGACCATTATTTCCTGAGCTCTGCCCTAGCTAAGTATCACAAGTCTTAGATCGACTAGCAGGCCTTTATTAAAGCATAAATAAAAAGCAGACAGATGGCATTGAAGTTTTCCTGAAAGGTTTCAAAAGTCCATATTCTTTAAAAGAACTAGGACTTCCCTTGGAGCAGAGAAATAGGTTACTAGGGTCCAGAGAGAATAAATAAAATGGCCTGATGTTCATTTTTCATTCTCAGTGAAATATTGATGGAGTACCACTGTCAAAATGTATTTGGCAAACTGTGTAGTATGCCTTAAGTTGCAGCCCTTTATATTTCTGGACACAAAGAACATGATCTTTCAGAATGTTCCAAAATAATAGGTGTAGGGAAAAAAACACTATTGAATCCTGGTTAACATATTTGACAATAAAACCATCAACATTGCACTTAAGTAAGTTTTCTTTATGTTACACATTCTATAAAAAGCCAATGAGCCTTCTGACAATACTTACATATGTATTGAGTACTTCTACTCTCTACTAATTTCATAAAGGTGATTTGTGTCAACAGTTTTACAAACCATGATTAGTATTTTGAATATTTTATTTCTAACATTATTAAGCATAAACTTAGCCAGTTTACATCCCATAGTTATAGAAGGATAACTCAAACAAAATATGCATATTTATCAAATATGTAAAGAATATGCATTTGGGATTCTGGTAAATCAAAAGATTTTATATTCAGTGACAATGTGTTTTTACAGAAGAAATGCAGAAACACTGGGAAAATATTTTTGTCTTTTTCTTTTTTTATATACGATGTTTCTTTCAGAGCCAACCTTTAGTTGACAGTGTTCTTATTACATCATGGAAGACATAGAAAATGCAGTCAGACCTAGCTTTCAGTAGGAAATTAAAGGTTCTGTTCCCTTTCAACTTACTGTACTTTACCAATTACACTAACAAAGCATATAAAAACAGGAAGAATATCCAAGTTTAATAAAGAAAAGAATATCCATCTAAGTTTAATGATGCATTGTATTAGTTTTACAAGTTTTAATTGCATTCACTTTTTAAAGTAAACTTTTCTTTTATTCAGTGCAGTTTGGGATCTGCAAAAAAATTACAAAAATGTTACAGAGCTCTCATATACCCCACACCCAGTTTCCCCTATTATTAACGTATTAATATGGCACATATGTTACAATGAATACACCAATACTGATGCATTATCACTATCTAAAATCCACACTTAATTCGGATCATCTAAAATCCACACTTAATATGGATCTCCTTAGTTTTACCTACTATCTGTGTTCAGTTCCAGGGTCCCATCCACTTCACCATATTGCATTTGGTTGTCACGTCTCCTGAAGCTTCTTTGGCTCTGACAGTTTCTCAGACTTTTTGTTTTTAATGACCATCACAGTTTTGATGAGTACTGGTCAGAAATTTGGTGCACAGTCCCAGGCTAACCGGGACAGTTGGTCACACTGTTAGGGGTAATTTTTTTTTCACAATGGGAAGTTGGTCCTTCCCATTGTGTCCCTCTGTGTTAGTCAGCCTTTTGTCCAAGTGACAAAAACACCTGACATGAACAACTTACTGGAGGAAAGGTTTGTTTTGGCTCATGGCTTCCAAGGTTTTAGTCCATGGTCAGCTGACTACATTGATTTGGGCTTGAGGTGAGGCAGAACGTCATGGTGGAAGGACATGGCAAAAGAGAGCTGCTCAGATCATGGCAGCCAAGAAAGAGAGAGAGAAGGAAAGAGAGAGGAAAAGGAAGAGCCAGGATCAAGAAATGCCTGCCAGGGTACATTCCCAGTGACCTATCTCCTTCAATCAGGTTCCACGGCCTAAAGTTCCCACTGCCTCTTTGTAGTCCATTCAGCAATCCATGGATTAAGCCACTGACACAGTCCAAACACTTATGATCCAGTCACTTCCGAAAAGCTCCCTGGACAATGCTGCTCTGGGGAACAAGCCTTCAATACATGAGTCTTTGGGACACGATTCATTTCCAAACAATAACACCCTCCTACTAGTTAACCAGGCCAGGATTGACCACCTCGAGATATACTGCGTTGTTCTATCCATACCACCCCACAGTTGAATTGAGGGTCTCTCCCCCTCCTCCCACCCTGAACTTTCTCCATCCAGTCCTCCTGGAGAAGGTGAGATGTCTCACCTGCCTCACCTTTTGCCCTGTTTGTCTAGGGTCATAACTATCTTCCCACATTCTCTCCTGCTAGCTGGTTTACCTGGACGACCTTAGCAGCTGCCTCCCCAGTCATGGACAAGTTCCTGGGGTTAGGGCCACATTGTGACTTTTGTGGTCCTGGATACTTGCTTTCATGGGCCTTTCCCTTCTTCAACCTTAAATTTTATGAATTCATTAGTATGAAGTCAAATGCTCCAGGCTAGATTATACTCATTTTTTCTTACAATTAAAAATAAATTACAACATTTCCAGGGCCCCTTCAATGTCCTTGTCTCTAGGCCCTGTACCTGCTGTGACTGAGGGATGCTGCCTGTGGCTACAAATGGGCAGCTCGGGTCCTACATCCCCATTCATCCTCTAGCATCTGTTCTGAAACAACTTGGTCTGGTGTTTGTTTTCATCTTGTTAACTTATTTTGGTACTGACCAATCTCTTTATATTAAAATTTTCATTGAAGCTGGGTGTGGTGCTACATGCCTATAATCCCCATACTTGGGAGGCTCAGGCAGGAGGATCACAGGTTAGAGGATAAGAGCCTCAGCCACATAGCAAGACCCCTCAGCAGCTTAGCGAGACCCTATTACGAAATTTAAAAAGGGGGGTACTAGGGGTGAAGCTCAGAGGTATAATGCCCCTGGGTTCAATCCCCAGTACCAATAAATAAATAAATATAAACTTTTCTTTGAATTGTCTCCTTAAATCTAGCTTCCAACTTTCCTTCCATGGCTATCTTTAGAATTGTACTTGGTCTCAACATCTGGAGCCTCCACACACTCCCAGCTCACTTTGTACTCAGCCCCGGGTTCCTTGTCAAAGGCTCCCCCTGATCTAGGAGTTGGGACATCCACCTACTTGGCTAACCCTCTGCCTGGGCATCAAAGTTGAGTAATGACTCAGGTACAACTGTTCATCTCACCTGGGTTGAGTGACCTCCACTTGATTATTTTTGCATTAAAACCCTCTTCACATATACAGGCACACACACAATATGAAATTCTAAACATACAAGTATGTGTATATGTATGTGCACATGTGTGTGTGTTAAAAAGAAGTCATTCTGAGCCAATCAAATTGGAGAAGTCTCATTATCGTTCCTCAAGGTACCACCGAGGTACTTCTCCAAGACCTTGGGCTCTCAGGATCCCCACTAACCTCATCTAGCTGCTGCCTTTTGAGTGTGAATATCTGCCCATAATGTTCTAGACACAAGTATCAACTTGAGTAGTTCACATTCTATCTTGTTCTTAAGACTTGAATCAATGAGCGGCTAATTCAAAGCCTGCTGTTAGGTTTTCCAAGGACACTGTGGACCACGCTTTGCTGAATTGAGCATCTCACATGCAGAATGTTGAATGATGTACACCTGAGACATGCCTCATTGTTCCCTCCCTCACACCACACAGCTCAGTTGCAAGTCCCTCCCCCTCCTCTCACCCTGAAGGTGAAGTGGCAGAGCATGTGTGCCTCTTAATAAGAATGTAATTATTTTCACTAAACTATATATGTTCTAAATTTATTTGCACTTGAAATAGGAATCTTTAGATTTAATAAGGCCTTGGGATGCAATTGATTGCATTATATTAATAATGTATAAATATTCATGAAAATATTATCATCTGTTTGCAACTTTTGTAGCTAGAAATAAATCATTGATAATCCATTTTTACTTTTTGAGAGTACATCATATGGGAAGTTTGCAAAGTCTGAATGTGCTTGTTTAATTGAAAGCCCAAGAAACCCACTGCAATGGTGAATATCCAGCATAGAAAATGTGCAGATCTAAATGGACCAAAAGTATAGTATTTTTGAAGGTTAAAACCTGTGTGGAAAGATAAGAGAAATGGAGTGTGTGGAATGGAGGGAACACAAGCAAGCCCAAGAGGGAAGTAAGTCCTTCCTTAACCTAAAATATTTAAACTGATGTGATTTCACATGCCTATTCTTCCAACCAATTTTTGTTTGTTTGCTTGTTTGTTTGTTTGTTTGTTTGTTTGTTTTGTGGTACTGGGGCATTTTACCTCTGAGCTACACCCCCAACACTATTTTATTTTTATTCTGATCCAGGGTCTCACTAAGTTGCTGTGAGCTTCACAAAATTGCTGAGGCTGACCTCTAACTTGGGATCCTCCTGTCTCAGACTCCCAAGTACTGGGATTACAGGTGGACACCACCATACCTGGCATCTTCCTGCTAATTTAAAAATAGCACTTAATCTTTATTTTTTATTTTTATTTATTTTATTTTTTGATACTGGGAATTGAACCCATGGTCATTTTACCTCAAGCTATACCCCGAGCCAATTTTTATTTTTTTTTTATTTTGAAACAGGGTCTCTCAAAGTATCTAAGACTGGCTTCAAACCTGCAATCCTCCAGTCTCAGCCTCCCAAATACTGGGATTACAGGTGTGCACCACCATGCCCAGAAGCATTTAATTTTAATTTCCAATTTTCAGATAGACATGATGAAGAGAGAGAAACTAAGTGCTGGTTCCAAAGTCCTCAATCCTCCAAATTTTTCTCAGCTCTCATTTCCCTCTCACAACATTAGAAAAAGACAGATCTTTGAATTAAGTGGCTTATACTCTGTCTTATTAATATAGGAGATGATTTTCAAATCTTCCGCACGGACAACCACCTAATATGGGATCTACTATCAATCCATGGCAAGCCCAGCTTGTCACATTCTGTCACATCCACTGTGCTCTTCCTTATACGCAGTTATTTCACTGAAGAGATTTCCTGTGTTCTAAGTTTGAGCGGGCATGCCCCACAGGCTCTCACCGCATAGGCAGAATCCAACCTGGGAACAGGTTGTGCAGTTCTCTAGTTAGTGTGTTAAGATGGTAATCTGGGGTGCGGAGTATATTTCCCCATGGAAACTGTATTACACAAGGGAGTTAGGTTCTAAGGCAAGGCCATACAGCCTATCTTATCCACGGGATACAGGACAAAGACTTCAGGCAATAATAACTGCTCTGGTTTGGATAAGTGCCCCCCAAGGCCTATGTGTTAAAGGCTTGGTTCCAAGCCCATGGTGCTATTGGGAGGAGATGGACCTTTCAAAAGTGAGACCCAGTGGGAAGTCTGGTCATCAGGTGTGTGCCCTTGAAGGGGATATCGGGGGTCCAGCCCTGTCTTACCTTTCTCTCTGCTTCTCAGCTAGCAAACATGTTTCCTCCACCACACACGCCTTGTCATGGGCCAAAAGCAACAGTGCCAACCAACCATGGATGGAAACCTCCACAGATGCGAGCCAAAAGAAAACTGGTCCCTTTATAAGTTATTTCAAGTGTTTTGTTACAGAAACAGAAAGTTAACACAGTGACTTACAAGTCTCTTTGCCCCTTCATGAAGGAACACAGGTCAGTCAGTTGGTTTAATTAGGAGAAAAATGGCAGTCATTCCCCACGGGAAGACAGATCAGTGCTGGAGCTCATCTGCCACAGATTTGTATTGGGGGCTTTGCCGTTCGTTCAAGTGATTGTATATTGCATACAGGCTGAACTCTGTCATTAATAGGCAGACACTGCAGGTAGGCTCCAGAGGTGGTTGCCAAGACAAAGTGTGCCAAGAGAAGTCCTGAATAATCCAGCCTCCCAAAACAGTGTTTGCATTAGCTTGCTGCCTTCTCTGGCATAACACTCCAGCCTTAGAGTACCTCAGGGGCTGGCCACCTACCCATCCACAGAATGCAACAGCAACTTCCACACTGAAAATAAAAGGGCTGGATTTTAAGACCTCTTCTCTCTTCAAACACCAGAAAATAATAAGGAATAGGAGTAAATGCTGTCATTGACAACATCGGGAAACATCTGTCACAAAAACACAAATACACATGAAGAAGGTTGTCAAGGACAGTGGCAACTTGAGCAGTAGCAGGACCCTGGGTGAAGAGGCCCAGCGCGCATCTCAAGCAGCTCTGGTGAACACCAGAATCCTAGAGGTCAAAGAGAAGATGCAAGTTTTCAATGAGCAGCTAAGAAAACTGTAAGAGGGACTTGTGGATATTTTAAAATGCAAATAAAAACATTTTCACCTCTGAGATTGCCAAAACCCCTAAGTATGATAATAAAGTATTCAGTGTGAGGAGGATATGGAAGAATGAACACATTCCTACACTATGACCAGGATCATGAACTGGCAAAAAGCTGATCATCTGGCAATACCTATCCAAATTACAAGTGACCATACCGTATGAGCAGGCAGGTCCATACGTGGGAATTTTGTCTAAGAACATGTTCAGACGCATTTTTCAAAATGCATGCAAGGGACACTGCTTGCGTCATGCACATATTCATTTCACAACTGTTTAATCGGCACCTAGAATGTTTAGCATAACGATTGTCAAAATGTAATCCTCAAAAATGAAAAGCATGACTCTCAAACAAATACAGACTAAACATGTCACAAATTTTATTCAACTCATTATTAAGACAGCTGTCATATAATAAAACTGGCTCAAAAGAAACTTTGAAGAAAGAAGATTTACATTATTTTTAAAAAGGGAATGTTAGCAATGTTAAAATGATTGCTAAGGTATACACAAGGTGTTAAGTCCTATAAGGAAACTATAACCTTTGAAAATGTTATTTCTACTGAACAGAAATTATTTGCATCTTGACTGGACACAAATCAATAAGTTGACATTGGTGTTTATAGAATCTGAGCCCTTCATTAATAGCAAATAGCAAAGTCAAACAATGAAATGTTTTCCTTAAAAGTTAAGTAATTTTTGGGTGGGTTTGTTAAATGCCATCCTCAATGACATTGAAAGAATAGGACTTATGTGTTTTTCCAAGTTTACAAAAGTTTCTTAGCATGACCTATGTACTGGGGATACAGAAATGAACAAGGAAAGCAAGATCCCCACTTTTCCAGAGCTGGCAATATTTATAATAAAAAAAGGAGGAAAAGAGAATAAACAGTAAGGGGTCTTGATGTAAGGGAAAGTTATATAAGAGATGGTATGTACATTCAATGTGTTGAAATAATTAACTAGGAAGTCATTACACCACGACAACTCCAGTGCCTTGGGTTCCTATGCTAGCAAACCAAAACCCAACTCAGTATAAACCATAAAGCAAAATTAAACTCAACCAATCAGACACCACCAACTATCTCTAACTACACACTTGACCATTCAAAAACCACTAAATTACCTCTCTGTAGGTATTTTTTACCTGGAATAAGTCAAAGAAGGTTTCTGCTCCATTGAACCAATCAAATATTTTCTTGTCTTGCTTCCCTGAACATCTTATAAGTTTTTCCCTCAGCCCCCTCAGTGGGGGACTGGGCCACCCAATGAACTGCCATCTGTTCAAATAAACTCACCAAAATTTTAATGTTTCTAAGTTTATCTTTTAAAAAATGGAATATAATGAATTCTATGTAGCTCTTAAAAAAACTAAAACTAATGTGTAACTGTTGATAGCCAGAGGGCTAAGAAGCAATTTGGTTGTGAGTTTGTTTTTCCATGAGAATGGAGGACTCTGCACACAGGACTAATGAAGCAGCACTTGGAATCTAGAATCACTATGTCTCCATTTCATCCCAAAGGGAGTGGGATGTGGAGAAAAAAGTAACAATTTTGTAAGAAGGTTGTCAGCAAAGCCGGGTCTTTAGACTTACAATGAAGAGCAGTCTGTCTGCCTGGGAACAGAAATTTTTAAGGGCAACTTAAAAACATTTAGAAGGAAGGAAGAGGGAGGAGAAGAGAGGAGTTTGAGCCTCAGTAGGGGGTGGGAGAGCCTACTGGAGCACCCAGGTTGACATGGGTGGGAGGGGCCACGGGTGACAGTGCATGATGACATGATCTGACTCCATTTCTCAAAAGAATTAATCAACTTCAGTTTCAGCTCCAATGCGTAAAGAGTCTAGAAGTTGTCACTCCTTTCCTGACAGTAAGAAAAGCCTGGGTGAACTGAAAATCGACTACTTTTCCTGAACCTATAAAAGAACTCAAGTCTCTGGGAAAACAGTCAACCCAGAATACAGAGGGATGTAGGAACTGAGATCTGCTTCCGTGGAGTGAAAGTCTCTAGAGCCATAAACTGGCAGGAGGGGTGAAGTGGTCATGTCGATGCATCACTGGAGGCTGACCAGGCCCACCGCGAGAGTGAAAAAGTCCTGGAGCTACAATATCACGGGAACCCTCTCGCTTTCCTAGGGGTTCTCTCCAGGAACCCCACCAGGGTCTCGTGGTGAGAATCTAAAAAAAGATCCTCTTACAACACGGGGAAGCTGAGGGAAAGATTAACCACTGTTCTATGTTCCTGGAGCCTTCTGCATAATAGAGGCAAGTATCCATATAAAGTGATTTCAAAACACATCAGGTCTAAACCTATCTCAGCTAGACAGAGGGGATTCTTTCCAACTCTAGCCCCTCCACCCTCCTGTCTCAACTAAAATGAAACACATACACATTCAACAAGAGTCAGGACTTCAAAGAAATAGATTGGGAACTCCGCAGAGAAGGGAAAAGGAACAGGGAAGTATAAAGGTAATCCAGTGCAGAAACATGTAGAAAGGTCACAGACCCAGACTAAGACTTAATCGGGAGATTACAGAATGTTCTCTTTGCCCTCTACCTCACCAACCTGCCAATCAATCTCCAGGATCAAGTCAGTGGGTTTCAGCTTCATGAGCTATGAGACCCAGACTGTGTCTGAGGAGAACTTAGTTCCTTTCTCTCTGGGCATGTGTACACGGTATCCCCTCTTGCTGGAACGCATTGCACTCCTTTCTTCATCTGTCATTTCTTTAGTATCCAGCTCAAATAGTACTTCCTCGGTGAGGCTTCCCGGTACCCCCATAGTTAACTTAGTTGCTCCTAGTACTGTGACTTACTGGCATGTTATCAATAATTGCTCAAGCAGTTATCATGTTGCAAGCTTTATTTTTGGCCGGATGATGTCTGATCCTAGAACATGAGCTCCACAGGGCTGAGGAATAGCACACAGAAGGTTGTACATAAACACATTCAAATACAATGAAATGTAAAGATCATTTTTTGCAAAGAAACCGACAGTCAAGGATATTGATGTTAAGATAAAGAAGGAAATTTTCTGAATGGAAAGAAAACCAACCGAGAGAAGGTTCTAGGTATCTGATTTAACAATAATTTAGAATAAAGAAGCTGGTGTACTGCCAAAGAAGGCAGGTGGTCATGGCAGTTTATACTGAGCTTTTCTGAGAAAAAGCAGATCTCCAGTATGCAATGTCATATTAGAGATTTCTTCAACAAGGAACAGTCCTGAGACCCTCCTGGTGGCATGTTCCTCCTTCCTGGAGTCCACATTAGCCATCCTGTTACAGGGAAAGCTCTATGCACTGTGCAACGCCTGATAGTTCACCTTTTGAGAGCCATAAAACACCAGAAAACTCTGTCAACAAATATTAAGATAATACACTTTTAAGAGTACTACCCTCAGCTGGGCGTGGTGGTGCACTCTTATAATCCCAGTACTTGGGAGTCTGAGATAGGAGCATCGCAGGTTCGAGGACAGCCTCAGCAAGTAGTGAGACTCTCATCAATCTAGCAAGACTGTTTCATAATAAAAATAAAATAGGGCTGGGGAGTAGCTCGGAGGTAGAATGCCTCTGGGTTCAATCCCCAGTAGCACAAAAAAAAAGAGAGTACTCGCCTCAAAAATTGAATTTTTAAAGAAATTTTAGCAACTAAGAGGTTAATTCATTTTTAAATGTCATTACCTTTCTATTTAATTGGGGGGTGGCAAACTCTGATTATAAACCCACTTATAATCACTGGAATCCTCTCTGGATAGGTTCCAGGGAAACCTAAATGCTTCTGTCCTGGGGCTTTCTAGGCTGCCCCAAAGCTTGTCCATGTGTGGACCATCACCAGTGTGACAGTCCAGACAGGAGGCCACAGCCAGGAGAAGGGGCAAGGAGTAGCGTTACCAGCTGGACCCCAGGCCTAGTCGAGAGGGAGGCCGCTGTCCAGGGAGACCAAAGCTTTCAGCGCTCGGGACTCGTGCTCCACTGTCTACCATCGCCATGTGGTCTGTAGACATGCGGATGTGGTATGTATAGATGCCCACATCAACTGAGAATAGAACTGTGCTCCAATATCCTTGGCCTCCTTGTAATCCTATGAATATTTTTTGTGTGTGTGGCTTAAAAGCATCATCTTGAAGAAGGGGTCAGTGGCACAAAGAAGGATACAAATCCCCGCATGGTTTCTTTATCAAAGGACCATATTTTAGGGGAACTGATGACATAAGCAAATTTTATGATATATGCAATTTTTAGATGTCCAGGGCTTACCCTAGCATGAAACAGGGTCTAAGGAGCCCCAAGTCAATCCCACTGATCAGAGGTGAGATCGTCTTCAGTTGGATAGAAATTTGTGTGGCTTCTTAAGGTACCCCAATGTTTCTCTCTACCCATCAGGCATATTTTTTAATTTATTCTAAAAATTTATCTTTTACAAAAGAGGGACTAATAAGTGATCTGCATGCTAATTAATCATAGTAGTTACTTAAATCCACCGGGCCCAGATTAGGGGTGACATTGTCAACTCAGTGCCTCAGGCTACTCTATATATATGACCTCCATCTGCCTTGTTGAAAAAACAAGTCATTTTGTGTCAGGACATTTTGTTATTTGCCAGTGTTTCCACAAATGCTATGCCATCTCATTTTCTAGTAAGCTTTTATGGTAAGAGTTGGCACCCCCGGAGTAGCAATGGTGTGACTTCAGGCAAGGTCCCAGCCTCAGCCTGGCCCAGCAAGAGATCTCTGCAAAGGGTGGGGCTTTACACCCCACTCCCATCCTGTTGTCGTCATCCTCAGTTGGCAGTGTGCTCCCCAGGGAGTGGGATAATGGGGAATGCATACTCCCAAGTATTTGGAGCTTTCTAGCATCGTGCCAATTGGGTCCTGGAGCCTGAGAACAGTGCTCCACAGAGTTCCCCACAGGTAGCCACCATTTGAAGCAAGAGCACACAGAAGCTTAAGGTGTGGGTGTAAAGAAATGGTAAAAAGGGTTTGTAAAGGATACAGGTAGAACATTGACATTATCTGCTACAAAAAGACTAAGTGATTTTCCCAGACAAATCTGAAATTACATATTACCTGGGGTCCAGCTGGTCTTTAAACATAAAATTTCACTATTATGTCGAGTCTTGTAGTATATAAAAATCTCACTTTTAGCCAGGTGTGGTGACGCACACCAGTAAACCCAGTATTGAGGAGGCTGAGACAGGAGGATTTCAGATTCGAGGACAGCCTTAGCAACCTAGCAAGACTCTGTTTCAAAGAAACTAAAATTAAAATAGAGCTGGGGGTGTAGCTCAAAGCTAGAATTCCTCTAGGTTCGATCCATAGTATCACCACCAAAAAAAAAAAAAAGAAAGAAAAAGAAAAGCAACCTCACTTTTTCAGAACATTCCTGTTATTCTACTAACTGTGGTATGTTCCTGAGACTTAATTGCCACTCACTCTGTGCAGACCGTATTACAAAGCTACACAAAGTCACCTAGTAAATGCCAAAAGATATAATACCATGTCCTGCTAACTTGATTGCTAAAAAAATAATTGGTAACATATTCTGTCATGTCACTCTTGATGACTCTGGCTTCCCTCAACACGACACAGGCTGGAACAGAGGAAGGAGAGACCAGGGACTGTTGAAAAAAATGACTTGAGCAGAATATCTAAAGCAAGATGAATTCACAGGAAATGAAGCTTCATTAGCTTGGATGCCTCCATATGGAACTACTTGTTGGGTCAAGAGCTTTCCAGAAAACCATATGAAACCCTGGGAAATGTCTGTTTTGGATGCAAGAAATCTCCAGGGATTTTATGGATTCAAATCTTTGTTATGGAAAAAGAAACTCTGAGCTTAGCCTGGGAAGTTTGCGTTCTGGGAGACGTGCCAAACTGAAAGCTGATGTGATTTGCAATAACCTAGTTAATCAACCATAAAAATCAAGGCTTTATCGTTTTTTTAGAGATAATCACACACTGTAATTTCAAATAGTAAGAGATTGTGGGAAAACCATGTGCTTTAGCTAGGGTCTATGTTTGTTTAAAAGGCTACTAAATGTAAGAATCTCAGCCAAGAACTTTCCTTGCACATAAATATCCAAAATACTGATGTTTTCAGACACCATTTGTCCATATTTTTAAAAGATAAAGTGACTTCAGAGAGTTTTCATGACTTAAATTAACTTCAGTAATTATAATTTTTTAAAAACTGACTTTCACTGACAAAAGTCAGAAATGCATTCATCACTTATATGTACTGTGAAGTTGAATTTTTATAAAAACAAATCAGAATTTTGAAGCCAGAGCATAGGCAGGCTTCTTCTTACTAGCATGGCACTCTTTGAGACAACTTCTCTTACATAACCAAAATTCTAACCTGCTTTTATTTTTTAAAACAGACTATCTGGGATCCTAAACTGAAATTTTATAAAGGGCCTGGCAAAGCAGTTTTGAGAGTCTGGCAGGAAAAAAAGGGTAAAACTGAACAGAGTAGCAGATCAGAAATGTTGATCCCAAGACAGATAGCAAAGAAGTCACGCCGAGCTTCCAGTTCTCTCCGCAATTTGAAATACCTACTTCTTTGAAATTTGAAATACCTACTTCTTTGAAATTTGAAATACCTACTTCTTTGAGGTTGTTCAGGATTCTGCAGAACACCTCAGCCAGATATGTCCAGCAGAACATCCTACACAGTTTAAAAAGATAAATACAAGTTGAGGAGTTTTCAGGTTCCCAAAGCCTGTTCTAGGTTCCCATGGAAATCCCTGAGACACTATCGGGGGAACACAAGTTCAAAGCTATATTCATAATAATACTAAGATATTATTTGCTTTTTTCACTCTTATATTTCCTTAAGTATGCCATGGAGTTTTCTGAAGGCTAAGAAATGTGGGTCATGGTAACTGAAAAAGCAGATAAGAGAACCAATCTAGCTATCCTCTCTTGGCAGGCATTGAAGAGATTTGCAAAACTGCAAAACAATGCCATTCCTCTCCTTATGTTTGCCTTTGAAATATACTTACTGTCCATAAAATTTTATGTACTATAACACAATAGTTTTTTATTTTTTGCAGTACTGGGGATTGAACCCAGGGGCATTCTACCTCTGAGCTACACCCCCAGCCCTATCTTTTATTCTTTATTTTGAAACAGGGTCTCACTAAGTTGCGGAGGGCCTCACTAAGTAGCTGAGGCTGGCCGCGAACCTGGATTCTCTGGTCTCAGCCTCCCGAGTACTGGGATTACAAGCGTGAGCCACCACGCCCGGCTATAGTTTTATTTTTAAATAAGTTAATATATATTCTTAAAATTTCTCAGTTTTACTTTATAATATGGCAAATACTGTTACAGTTATGTACTGCATAAATACATTTTGGTGAATAACGGGCTGTATATGTGACAGTATCTGCCATACAGCCTGGGTGTGTAGCAGGCCGAACATAACCATCTAGGATTTTGTCAGTACTCTGTGGTCTTCACACAACAAGGAAATCTAGTGATGAATTCCTTGGAAGGCATCCTCATCATTAAGTGACCCACACTTATAAATAGAATCCATATGAACAAGGGGCCTTTGGGACCTTCAACAAACTTTAAGTGTCAAAATGGTCCTAAGACCACAAAGTTTGAGAATTGCTAAGACCCTCTTAATGAAAATACTAACATGTTTTGTAAATTCTAAATGACATTCTTAGATACAACGTAAACTGATAGTAGTATGTGGTTTGCAGGACGTAATAGCAAAGTAGAATCAAGCTTCTAGAGCCAGGTGTGCTCTGAAGACAGCGCTGCACCCTGGAGACCTCGGGCTTCTGACTTGAAGGCTACACAGGAGCCAAAGCCAGGGATACATTGGTAGGTTATGTCCTCAACATGGGGATGGACAAGAATAAATCTGCCACTCTGAATGGGATAGCTAAGAAACCTGCCTGTCTTGACTTTGTTGCTAGGTGTGTGTGTGGGGGAGAAAGTCTCTCGAGAATTCACAACAACAAAAGAGTTCTCATGACTCATGCAGTCCAAACTTAGACCACCTGTGTGATCTGGAACGGCTCACGTGGAGAATTTAATCGGAAGGTCTTTGGATGGTGGTACCTTTGGACAACCGGCAGAACCAAACGCAAATTCTCTCTTGAGAATACAATTTTAACAGAATTTCTTATGTCAACCACCAGGCAGATGAGAAAACAAACACACAGACGCTCTGGGAATAAAATATGCATATATAAAATAAATAATACTTAAAATTCAAATGAAGGCTTTCCTGCAGGCTCTGTAGTCAGAGTCATGAATATCCTTGCCTCTTCCCCCGGCTCTAGGACAGAGAAAGTCAGCTGAAGTCACCCACACAAACCCTGACAGCTGGTGCCGACAGGGATCAAAGGTGGACGGATGGACTGGCACTCCAGGGAGAGGGTAGCAGAACAGATGCAGGACAGAGGTATGAGGACAGGCACTGCCAAGGCTGTCATGCCTAGGAGGTATCCCAAACAAGGAGCAGGAAATTCTGCATTAGTTCTGAGAAAGCCCACTGTCATAAGTGCCCCATATTCCATAGCTTATACCTAAGGTGAAGGGCAAGTGTCCAAGAACAAACAGATTCTTGTGGAACACATGTATAAATCAAGAGGCTGCAGGCCAGCAGGGACTCCAACGAGACTCGGTCTCAGAGGGAAGTTACTAAGGGGAAATCGACAGTTTCCCCTTCTCTCCCTGTGTGTCGGTTCTTCAGTAATGGATCACACCATAAATAAGACTATTAGAATTAAAAAGCACTTGATAGGCCAAAAAGACATTTCATGAAAAAAAGATAACATCAGAAGATGCTATCCAAGCCCAGTGTGGTGGTACCTGTCTGTAATTCTAGTACTTGGGAGGCTGAGACAGGAAGATCACAGGTTCAAGGCCAGCCTCAGCAGTTTAGCGAGACTCTGTTTCAAAATAAGTAAGTAAATAAATAAATAGGGCTGGGGGTGTATCTTGGAGGTAGAATATCCCTGGTTTCAATCCCCAGTAATAAATAAATAAGTGAATAAATAAATAAATAAGATACTATCCAGATGCAGTACAAAGAGAAATAATTCAAAAGTACCGAAGAAGCCAGGCATGGTGGCGCACAGTTGTAATCCCAGTTCTTGGGAGGCTGAGACTGGAGGATCCAGGTTCACGGCCAGCCTCAGCTACTTCGTGAGGCCCTCCACAATTTAGTGAGACCCTGTTTCAAAATAAAGAATAAAAAATAAGGCTAGGGGTGTAGCTCGGAGGTAGAATGCCCCTGGGTTCAATCCCCAGTACCACAAAAAAAAAAAGTACCAAAGAGACTAAGGGCTATGGAGGATAGAGTGAAAAAGTCTAATATTCCTAATTAGAGTACCAGCAGGAAATAATAGAAAGAACAAGGAGAAAATATTTGAAGAAAAACTGAATGAGAATTTTCCCCAAACATTGAAAGATATCATCAATCTTCAGATTCTAGAAACCCAAGGACACCTAGACATATCAATCCCAAATTAACACTGAAAAAAAAGAACAAAAAACAATCAGAAAAAATAGGCAGCTAAACAACAAAAGAATAATTAACATCGGTCACAGAAGGACAAATAATGCATGATTCCACTTGTACATATTACCTAATTTATATAAATAATATAAATGAGTTAAAGTCATAAAAGCAGAGAGCAGATTGGTGGCCATGACTTTGAAGGGTATATTTTGTTCCCAGGTGTCCTTGCTTCTCTTCTCCTCCTTTTCCTTCTCCTCCTTCTTCCTCCTCTGCCCCCTCTTTTTCTTTCTTCTCTCTCTCTTTCATGGCTACCATAAGGTGAACAGCTTTGCTCCCCATGTGCCCCCACCATCCACGATGCTCTGCCTCACCACATGCCCAGAAACAATGGCTCCAAGTGACCATGGAATGAAACCTAGGAAACCCTGAGTCCAAAGAATCTCTCCACCTTTCAAGTTGCCTTTCTCAGAAATTTTGTCACAGAGATGGAAAACTGATTAACACACCAAAGAACAGATATATTCATAGATCAGGAATATCAAAAAGGATGCACAAATGAACATAAAACTTAATCTACATGGGGGAAGGAAAGTCATTTGAAGCTACCAAGCAGGACAGAATCTTCAGGCCTACAGACAGAAATTATTTTGCATTGCCAGGTACCTACAAACTTGCAGAACTGTAAAATATAGCAAAACAAGTTAAAGGATAGAATCAGATAAGCCAGAGGGTGTGTTATATATAGATAATTCATAGTTCACCATGGAAACACAGATTTTTCCCTACAGTTTTCCTCATGAAAAACACTATCACAGAAGGATTATTTATGATCACAAAGTAAGGATGCTCTCAACTTTGACCCGATTATTCATAGGGGTACAGTAAGAGTGTAATTTATCATATAGGCCAGTTTGAGTTTGCTTTGTTAAAATGCACTAAGCATATAACTTAGGAAGTTTAGGAGAAAAAAAATATCCCCAGAGAAATAAACCCAAAGGATAAAAGAGAAGATACATAAAAATAAGAGCAAAAAAGTCATGAACTAAAAAGCAAACAGTTCCTTACAGTAGAGTCCCAATAAATAAGTGTAGAAAGAATGAGGGAACTAAAATATCACCATTGAAACAGCAGCACTAAAAATGCTGCAGGCAACATCTACTAATGATGCTGATATTAGATGGTGACCATTAAGGCAGAAGCTGGGACTATTTGCATAGTCCCAAACATCTCCCCAATAAAGGTAGCAATTACGAATGGAAAAATAATAACTTTGCAGTGGAGAATCCTGGCAGACGTCATCTCAGCCAGGAGATCTGGGCTAAAATCATCAGTAATAAGCATCAATGCCAGTACCCTTCACAGCATGCGCCTGGAGGGCACATCATCTCTGAACGTTTTCCAATGAGGCACAACCTCAGTCTAATTGTGAGAAAACATGGTAAAAACCTAAACCAAGGGACAATTTATAGAATAACAAATACATTCCATTCCAAAATCCAAAAGTCAATAAAGATAAGGGAAGATGGGTCATGCACTAAAGGGGATTAAAAGACATGAATAGCTGAATACAGATATTATCCTGGTTCAGAAAAAGGGGATTAGTGGAAAACTGGGGGAGTAGGAATGACTTCTGTCCTTTAGCTAATAGTATTGTACCCGAATAACATTTTTAGTTTTAATAAATGATTCATGATTATATAAGATGTTACCATAGGAGAAGCTAGGTGACAGATATACAGGAACTTTGTACTCTTTAAAATTGTTCTATAAGTCTAAAGTCATCTCAAAATTTAAAAATTAAGCTGGGCGTGGTGGCGCACACTTGTAATCCCAGTACTTGGGAGGCTGAGACAGGAGGATCGCAGGTTTGAAGCCAGGCTCAGCAACTTAGTGAGACTGTCAGTAACTTAGTGAGACCCTGTTTCCAAATAATAAAATAAAAATACTGGGGGTGTAGCTTGGAGGTAGAATGCCCCTGGGTTCAATCCCCAGTACCACAAAAAAAATAAATAAATAAAAATAAAAATTAAAAAAGCCAGAAAAGCTAAAATGAGTTGTAGGAAAAGAATTGTGAAATAAACATGCCTTTGGCAAACATAGAGAAGGAACTAAAAAAAAAATAGTAAATTTAATTCTGTAGGTTTGGGATGCATCCCAGGCCTGGGCATTAATGGATTTCCACAGGTCTATGCGTGTTTCTGGGAGCCACAAGACACTTATTATTTGAACCCCACTCTGTGCTTTGTTCCAGGACTTCCAATCACTGTCCTATAGTAACTATTTCCTTATTTTTCTTTGGCCCCCTCCCCTCAAAATCTTGTTAAATGAGCAGCCAAATGAACCCAGAACACCAGTGACTTCTAGATTATTCGTTTTTGAACCACATCCATAACCAGATGAGGTGATGAGAGGAGAAGTTAGAAGGGATTTGAGGCATCCAAAAATGCCTGACAGTGTCTTAGTCCATCCCATGGGCTCCTATGCCAGTGGTAGGAAAGTAGATGAAATAAGAAAAAAGAAGGCATCTAATCTTTACTTAAGCTTTGCTGAAGCATAGATTCTAGCTCGTGGGATGCATGGACCTAAAATTGTCGAGACACTGTACTTATTTCACATTTTCTTAGCAAAAATCCTGGGGCGGCGGGTAGAGTAGCTTTATCCCTTTTACAGATAAGAATACTTTCACTCATCAGGCTTGGGTAACGTGCTCACAAGTCACATGATTCCTAAGAGGCAAACACAGAGTTTGAAGCTAGGCTTGCTTTTAACGTGTAAGCCATCATAATTCTACTCTAACCAGACATCAGCAAGTGTGATGCTTCATATTAGAGCCAACAGACAGTGGTTTTGACTTAGGTTTTAGTTCCACAGCTGGCCTCATTTTTGAAATTTTTCGCATGATGCCTTAATCTTTAAAACTAAATAAGCCTTATCCTCCTCAAAAGTCCCCTCTTACAAAAGGAATTTTCATAAATCCTATCTTGATTGGCTCATCCTAAAAACATAGAGTGGGGCTTTTCAAATCTGGATAAACCTCGCCCTGCGTGGAGTTACTATGCACAGGCCCTGGCAGCATTGAATTCATTTGGCAAAGCAAGGCATTCTAGTCTGAGCCTTGCTGATGAATTATGTCCCCAATGGATTATTTTTAAATAATGTTGAATTATATTTAATCTGAGAACTCCTCTAGCCTGCTCAGTCCCTTATCCCAAGTACTTCACGGAGTTTCTCTTCTGCCTCCCTTGGTTCTTTTCAGATGAGACTAGCCCATCTCATCAGTTCTACATCATTCTTGGATTTTAATAAGACCTTTAAAGCCTGTGTGACTTAGCATAGCAAGAAACAGCTGAAATTTAGGTAAAAGTAGCAAAGACAGAAAGAGTTCCCGGCATGAAAAGAAAAGAGGGAGGAGTAATTGAGGAAGGAGTAGTTAATTGTAAATTAGGTCTGTCTGACAAGAAAGAAAAATTCTCCCTAACAGGCATGTTCCCCTAGAACCTTGACACAAGGTTATGCAGTATCTCCTGATTGTTGCTGCCAACAAATACTGCGATTGCCTTGGTATACATTACTCATTACTCAAAATTTAGTGTATGGAACTCTCTATTTGGATATTTACACATTATCCCAAACTTGTCATATTCTAACTTAAATTGACCAGCTCCCTTCTTCCTACTTCTCCTCAAGCTATTTCTCCTTAGCTTCACTTTCTCTGGCAATGGTCTCACCAAATCCCATATAGAAGTTGGAGTGACCCAAATTTCATACTTGCCTTTAAAAGGATGTATAGTGCTAAGGGGATTGACTTTGGAGTCAGAGACACCCAAGCTCAAATCCTGCCCCATCTTTTATTGGCTGAATGTCATTGATCAGGCTCTTTTAAACAGTTAGGGACTCTATTTATTCATCTATAATATAGGATGGAAAAATAGCATTATCGGGAGAACTAAATGAGATAGAGTACAAAGAATGTTCAGTACAGGATCAAAGTTATTTAAGCTTATATTAAGGACTCAAAGTAATTTAAGTTCTGTATTAGTCAACTTGGGATGCTATAACAAAATGTCACTGACGGGATGGCTGAAGCAACAGAAACTTATGATCTTGAGGTTCGGAGATTGGATGTCTGAGAACGGGGGCCAGTATGATCAGGTTCTGATGAGGTCGCTCTTTCTGGCTTTCAGACGGCCACATGGCAGGAAGGGTGGGCAGAGAGAGAGGTAGAGGAAGAAGAGGGAGGGAGGGAGGGAGAGAGAGAGAGACCTTTGATGTCTCTTCTCATAAGGCCATTAACCCCACCCTCATGAACACATCTAAACCTAAGTATCCCCCAAAGAAAGGACTCAAACTCAACAGAAATAATCAAAAAGCAGGAAACATTTTGGTTTATATCCACTACTTCAAGAAAACCAACAAGGCTGAGAGAGGAAATGATAGCGTTATCCCAAGCAGAATTCTCAGAGTAGGATCATCTGTGGCCACCAGCCAGTGCGGGAGGGCTGGCGAGTGGTAGACCGTGAAAGGCTCCAATAGTGAAGTCCTTTCCTTGACTCTCAGTAAAGTTCAATGTCATATTTGACTAAAGGCTATTTCTTAGTGCCTACTGTGTGATTATTAGAGGTTAATCATGTTTGACATTCGTAAACTAAAATGAGTGCATGTATTTATTTAATAATGACTCTAAATCATTAGTCTACTAAAAAGTACCACCCAAATTTAGCAAATCATGAAGTTCATCCTGGGCACAATCACAAAGTTAAAATCCCTGCAATTTTTTTAAAAAAATCACATTGAATGAGGAGCACAATCTCCATGTATTTTGCCAATTACTTATATAAAGAATATTTCTTTTATAAAATACCTCCCACATACCAAGTGCTAATATGTAGTAATTATCACTGTTACTTAATTATCTATAGTCAATCACTTGCCAAATCCTAGATATTCTTCTTCTAACGCTTCCCTTCTCCATTTCTACCACAACCACCTTCGCCCAGGGTGGCACCATTCCAGAACTGAATGAGTCAATACTTTCCTACCTACTTCAGTCCCTCCGGCCTTTCCGCTATCAACTCCACAGCTAAATCAAACTTCCTGAAAGAACACAGCATTGATTGCCTCTCCCTTTTTTTAAGATATCTAAATTTAAATATATCTGTGTGCCTGATTCTTAGACCACCCTCCATAACCTATCCTTCCTGTCCAGCCTTTCTTAATTGCCACAGTTTTCCAACACAGGCCATTTTCCATTCCAGCAAGCCAAGCTCTTCACCGATTCTAGGGGCTGTTGGGGATTTAGGAGTGATGCTCTGAGTTGGAAAACCCAGCCTCTTTTGTTCCTCTTATCCCAGTCTTGCCAGTCATCAATATCTATACCAACTTCCTCCTATTCTAAAATCCTTTCTAAACCATTCTAGTGTTCATTAATTTCCCCTCTACCCAACCTCAGAGCAATTAAATACTGGGCCACCCAATTCAGTGCTTAATTATATATTGTCTCACAAAGTTCTTTGACCAATTCATGTATACTTCTTTCATATTATTTCTCTCCTCCCAAACAGGTAATTTTCCCAAGCTTAGAAACTGTGTTTTATTTACCTCCTGCATTTTTTTTAATATTTGTGGGCATATAATAGTAAGTTATCACACAGTATACATGTATTCCTATCAGGCAAAGTGTTAGTTATTTTAGCTGAATTATTTAGCTTAATTTATACAATCCTATGTGATATATATATATATTATAAAATATATATATTATAAAATAATATATATATATATATTATAATATTTATAATATATATATATATATATTATAAAAAGGTAAAAGATGATTTTGACCTCTTAGTCCTTAATTATAGAAGGAATTCAACATAAATTTTATTGTTGACAACTCTTTAATACCACTTGGCTCTAATACAATTTCAATAACTTCCACACCACCAGACATGAGCAGGGTCTCAAGCCTCAATAAATATTCATTAGTGGATTGACTGTAGGCTAACCTCACATAATTAGCCTACTAAGTTTTAATATTTCAATGGATATAGAGCACAGAAGCACAGAGAATCTTTTCAGCTTATTTTCAGAACTTGTACCTCTATATGTTTTCCATTTGGGGAAACAAATGAACTCTACCCAAAAGAAACAAATAGAGGCTATTTATTTATTCATGCCCCGTGTTCCAGTCATCCAACTGCTGTAATCCAAAACACCTGACCATCACAATTTAGAAGAAGATTTATTAGCTTATATACAGCTCTGGAGATTTCAAGTGTTCAGTCCATGTTAGGCCAGGCAAAGTCTGCAGAGCTCAGACTATGGCAGTGGGAGGCAGAGGTGCTCTGCTCTCAAATCACAGAGGCCAGAAACAAGAGAGAGAGCAAGGGGAGGAGGGACCATATGTAACCCCAAGGCCACACCCTCAGGGACCACCTCCAACATGGCTGCCTTATCTACGTGAGGTCTAGGGGGCATTCTAAATCTAAGCCATAACACTTTGTTATAGCAAAAGAGTGAGCCCCCCTCGCCTGTGTTTGGCAGACACTGAAAGGCAGGCAGAGGAGTGGGAGAGCTTTGTCCTGGAACAGGGACAGGTTTCAGGGTATGTTCTGATTGGAGGCAGTTGACCCAGTGCAGCTGGAGACAGGCTACTAGAAAACCTTCTGGGATGATAGGTTTAAAGGCATCTTGGGCTATGATAGGTTTGGAGGCATATTTGGCTTGTTCTGATTAGTCCTGAGTTGTCATGGGGGTGACAGTGCCCAAAACCAAGGCAGCCGTCATTCACTGCCTGATCTTGCAAGGCCCGCTGTTGCAAAGCTCCGTGGTTTGACTTCCTGGCCCCTTTCTATAGATTGTGGGTCAGAGTTTTATTGTCATGTACGGTCTGGCTTTTGTTCCTTTGTATTTTCAGTCTCTCATACTTAACTATAAACTACACTTTCCCCTAATTTATGTTTAGTGGGTATTGGGAATATTGTTTTTAATTTTGATTATGAAGAAATCTGTTTATATATTTTGCAGTACTAGGGATTGAACCCAGGGGCATTCTACCTCCGAGCTACACCCCCAGTCCTATTTTTTTTTTATTCTTTATTTTGAAACAGGGTCTCACTAAGTTGCAGAGGGCCTAAGTAGCTGAGGCTAGCCGCGAACCTGGATCCTCTGATCTCAGCCTCCCAAGTACTGGGATTACAAGCGTGTACCACCATGCCTGGCTAAAAGTCATAAATTTAATGAATTAATAAATTTCTGTCTTAGGAAATGCGCTTTTCTACAGAGGCTTCTCTTTTTCATTTCTTATTTTTAGAAATAAGCTTTTCCCAAAAAAGTATGAAGAAACAATTAAATAGAAAAGTTCAAATGTCACTTTTCCTACATAAAACACACAGTGAAATTTTACTGTCAATAAAGAATGTTAGTTCAGGAAGCATAGAATAAGTTCTCTGTCCTGATTTCTGCTTAACTTACAATGAGCTCTTTCCCAAACCTGTACTCAGTGATCTTAAATCTATGAAAGTTTTGTGTGTTCTGCTCTGTTTTTGTCACCAGGGATTGAACCCAGGGGTGTTCTACCTCTGAACTCTACCCAACACAAAACCCTACAAGATCTAATTTCTCTCCTGGTACTCTATAACTAGCTCATTTTAATTTTGCTAACAGGTTTTATCAAACGTGGGATTCAGGGACTTTAATCTCCTTTTTGGATGTTCTTTTTACTGAATGCAACTCAATTTCCCTTCTTTGCTGTAAATTAAATGTACGAGTCTCCTTATTCTGCTCACATCAAGTTGGAAATCACAATTGCCTTTATTCAGAGCTTTATGCTTGGGTCCAAGAAAATACAATACTCCACTATTTAGAAAGGTGCCCATTATCTCTTACCTGGAAATAAAGGGATGGCCAGCTTATTCTCATCAAAAAGATAAGCTTTTTTTGTCAGAAAAATAGAAAAATAAAATTCTTTTTAAAATTTGGCTTCTTCAAATTGAGAATCAATTAACACGCAACACTTTGAGCTTCTGAATAAACCAAAGGAAAGTGAAGCTGACCTGGTTTTCCAGTGCTTACATCTTTAAGGATCAGTCCTAAGCTAGTACACCAAAACCAGATACCCAGGCAACGGGGCAGATGCAAAATGTCAGCATGAGAGATGGAATGGGGGCAGATAGGGCAAGCACTAATGACTAAGGCTTCCTCAGAAGACTAATCTACAGCCATTTTTTGTATTGGCAGAAACATTTAGGATCATAATATATAGCGCTGAGTATTTCAGATATGCTCCACACCCCATAGGTGGGTGTAATAACTCAACTGCCCACATCTACTTGACTTTAACTTTCAAGCTTTAAGTTCTGTCCTGTTAAAAAAAAAATTATGAGCTTCCTAGGCACAGTGGTACACACCTGTAATCATAATACCTGGAAGGCTGAGACAGGAGGATTGCAGGTTTGAGGCCAGCCTCAGCAACTTAGTGAGACCAGCAGCAAATTAGCAAGCCTCAATTCCAAAATAAAAAAATAAATTAAATGTGCTGCAGGTACGGCTTGGAGGTAAAATGCCACTGGGTTCAATTCCCAGTACAAAAACAAACAAACAAAAGATAAATTATAGGCCTAATTCAGACCCTAACTGAAGTAATATAAGGGAAATTTGTTCAGAATTCAACATTGTATCAGCCCAACTGCCAATCAGAATATTATTCCTTCAGAAGCAATTTGCCAGACTCTCTCCCAACAGTAACTCCAGGACAATTTTCTTTCTTCCTTTTCTTCTGCCATAAAAAATAAAAACAAAAGTTCCTATATGTGTGGTGTTGGAAAGGCAAGAATAAAGTTAGCAACATTAGCACACACACACCCATCCCCACCTCCAGCAAGAGCGTGGGTGGGCTTCTTAACTGAGTTGAATGGTGAGCGGCATGGTTTCAGGTATAGTTTGAAATTCCGTCTCAGTTTACTTGTTCTGGTTATTATGACAACTAAGTCATACGCAGCTAAGGTCAGCGCTGGGAGCAACAGAAAAAACGGTGCCGCCCAGCCACCCTTTCTTGGGGAGAAACACTTTCTCGTCTCAATCTTATTGTAATCATCTCTTTATTCATCATCATCCCCTCCCCACACTAAACTGTGAAGTTCTCCCGGGCAGGGGCTGAATTCTGCACAGAGAAGTAAATGAGAGACTGTTTAGGGGGCCGGGGAGGGGGATTTCTGCAATACATATCTGCCCACCTACTTCAGTCCCCCCCACCCTTGGCAAAGTCAAACCTTCAACTCCAAAGCATTTATTATATACTCCAAAGTGTGTGTGTCTGTGTGTGTATATACATATACATACATATATATATATATATATATATATATATATATATGGAGAGAGAGAGAGAGAGAGAGAGAGAGAGAGTGTATATGTGTGTTCTCGTACATTGAGCCCAGAGGCATTCTGTCTCTGAGGTACACCCTCAGCCCTATTTTATTTCCCATTTTGAAACAGGGGCTCGCTAAGTTGCTGAGGCTGGTCTAAAACCTGCCATCCTCCTGTCTCAGCCTCCCAAGTACTAGAATGACAGGCATGTACCACCACACCTGCTATGTTTATATTTTTGGCTTCATGGCAGCCATAGTAGAATTACTTCCAGTTTGTTGACTGCTTCATTATTTTACCAAATCCAGCCAAGCAGCTCCCACAATCTGCCTGAGGTGTTTGCTGTGTTAACTGAGGAGCACAGCTCAGTTACTGTGTGATCTTCAGAGAACGCCAAGTCAGCTGCTTCCAGCTCATGAGCCCCAGGGAAGCAGATCAGCTCCGTAACAGCTACTTGGGGCTGGGTGTTGATGATAGACTAGAGCACAGTGAGCCTGCCTCTCCTCTTGGTAGGACACCAGGCCCATCTGCTTAAGACGGATTATGAGTAACTGATAGTGAGCGGTCAGACTGGAGTCACTCTCTGATAACAAGTCTGGAAGGCAAACACCACTTTTGTCTAAGAATTCGAGATAAACCACATCTCCTTGAATGCCTAGTCCAGTACTCAGGAGCCAGTTTACATTTTTCCAATTAAAATGATTCATTCTTGCTTGCATGAGTGGCAAGGAAAAAGGAAAGCGTTGGAAAGACCTTAAAGGATAAACAGTGATCTCAGGAGCAGTAGTAAATATTTAACCACTTTCTCTTTAACTTCAATATCAATATGCCGCCAGTCAGGAAATGCAGTTAAGGAATGGGAAAAAAGTAGGTAAAAAGAAAAGAGAGAGGGAGGGGAGGAGGGAAGGAAAGAAGGAAGGGAGGCAACAGAAAGTAGATTTTGTACCTTTTCAGGTTTACCTGCCAGTTTTGCTTTGCTTAACACTGTAGCTGGATTATTGAAAGTACAGGATGAAAACCCATGTGGTTATTAAATCCACATTCTGCCATAGCAACCCAGGTATGAGAGAAAGGTCGATAAAGACTAATTGTGACACAGAAATAGAATTAAAATTAGGAATCTGGGTTCTTCTAGTGGTAAGTTAAATTTTCTCAGCCTTGCAAACTAAAAAGGAAAAAAATCTAAAATCAATCAAACCAGGCATTGATAGACTTGCTTTTAAAGACGCACAGGTAAATTTCAGCTTCCTGCACGCAATGTTTTATGTTAGTGAGCATCATTTTCCCCTAATATTTCCAAAACCTGTTACTTTGAGCCTAGCCCCATCCTGGCAGTCCACTTCAGTTCAGACTAATAAAGGGAGCCTGCCCCCTGGCTGGATTTTTTAGTGCACAGTGCCTGAGTGTGTGCTTAGTATTTGGATATTAACACTTGAGGTAGAAATAACTTTGAAGTTTTGAATTTGGGGTATTAATACAATAATTTGACAACATTACGTTCCACCTGGTAGTAAAAAGTGGTTCATTTTTGTTATCTCTTAGCATTACAGGGCTGGGACTATGACTCAGTGATAGGATGCTTAACTAGTATGCATGAGGCCTTGGGTTCAATCCCCAGCACCTCAAAACAACAAAAGTGAATCTTTTAGCATTACAATGATGTAGGGGGGTCAAGAATCTCCAATACAAGTTCTAGTTCCTGGGCATCTGTGGTCTAATATATATTTCTCATACCTACCTGTATTTTAAAAATATTATAGAAAGCCAGGCGTGGTGGCGAACCCTTGTAATCCCAGTACTTGGGAGGCAGAGACAGGAGGATTGCAGGTTCAAGGACAGCCTCAGCAATTTAGTGAGGTTCTCAGCAACCTAATGAGACCCTGTTTCCGTATAAGAAACAAAATGGGTGTAGCTCAGAGGTAGAATGCCTCTGGGTTCAATTCCCAGTACCATACACACACAAAAAATGTTAATAGCCATGAGTTTCCCATAAAGTTCCTTATTATAAGTTCATTTGTCTTTATCACTAATCTTCTATGAAATGAGAATTAAGGAATTGAATTTGTTTTGAAACATCTATCAACAGATTCTCAGCTGAAAACAGCTTAATATGAATTTCAGTTTCTACAGAGAACATGGACTGTGAAAAAAATATCAGTCAGTGAGACACCTAAGATGTGAGCGAGGGAACCTGTGTAGGTAGAGCCCAGTCAGTTAGAAATTCAATGACATCAGCCGGGCGTGGTGGCGCACGCTTGTAATCCCAGTACTTGGGAGGCTGAGATGGGAGGATCCAGGTTCACGACTAGCCTCAGCTACTTAGTGAGGCCTTCTGCAACTTAGTGAGACCCTATTTCAAAATGAAGAATAAAAAAAATAGGACTGGGGGTGTAGCTTGGAGGTAGAATGCCCCTGGGTTCAATCCCCAGTACCGCAAAAAAAAAAAAAAAAAAGAAATTCAATGACATCATCCGTGGCACAGCATAGAGAAGAACAGGACCACACCAGGGAGCTGCCACCAGGTCTGTGACCCTCAGCAGGAAGAGGTAGGAGAGGAAAAACATATTTAGGGTATTAAAAGCAACATTCCCACACACATTTTCAAGAAAGTTTCTAGAGTAAGCACACACAAAACTTTTATTTGCTTCTAAAAGTATATGAATTTTGAATTTTTTATTTGGGATTGAGTGAATCTAGTGAAGCAAATCGTAAATTTGATCGTTGATACAGGTGCAAGCAATTCCCTTGACTAATAAAATCAGTCAGCTGTGAAAACCACTGAAGGTGTTCAACGGTCTCATAGTTCTAATATTGTCACTGGATAATCA
This sequence comes from Glis glis, assembly GCA_004027185.1. Taxonomy (NCBI): domain Eukaryota; kingdom Metazoa; phylum Chordata; class Mammalia; order Rodentia; family Gliridae; genus Glis; species Glis glis. The sequence goes on along the minus strand of PVJS01000584.1, from coordinate 67,920 downwards.
TAATGCTATAATGAGTCAAAATTAGAATCGGTCACCTGGCATACATTAGCAAGAAAGCACACTTTGCTGTTAATTGCAGGCTCAAAGTTCGATGAAATGAGAATTTGTGGGTTCTCTGCCAAGTTTTAAGAAGCTAAGGGGTCTGTCTGCGTATGGTGCTGGCCCACTGCCCTTCTGCGCTGGTTTAGACGTGGCTTGTCCCCGGGGATTCATGAGTCCCCAGCGCAGTGATGTGAGGGGGTGGGACCCTGTGAGGTGGGGCTAGCAGGAGGGCTTGCTGGACATGCTGCCTTCGGAAGGGGTTGAGGTAGTTCTTGGGGAACCTTGCGTTCTTGAGTTGAGAGTAACAGTGATCCCAAACCTTCGATTGTTCTCCATCTTCCTGTTTGACCACGTGATCACTCCCTCTAGCCCCTGACATGTGTTCCTCACCAAAATTGAGCTGATGCCACTGCTATACCCTGAACCTACAGAACTGTGAGCTACACAGACCTTATTTATTTATTTATTATTTATTTATTTATTTATTTTGTACTGGGTATTGAACCCGGGGGCATTCTACCTCCAAGCCACAACCTCAGCCCTTATTTTTAATTTTTTACATTGAAACAAGGTCTTGCTAAGTTGCTGAGGTTGACCTAGAACCAGCAATCCTCCTGTCTCATCCTCCCAAGTACTAGGATTACAGGTATGCACCACCATGCATGGCTACCTCTTTTCTTTATAATGTAGCCTACCTTAAGTATTTCATTATAGTAACACAAGATGAATGAATACAACTTCTCACCTGACTTTGCCCATTTCGGTCAGAGAATCCTGCCCAAATGAAAGTCCTAGTAGAAACTCCACTTCCTCTAGGAAGCCATCTCTGATGGCAGCTACTTTATTTCTTCTTCTTCTCATGATGATAATGATGATGATTGTAGTCCTGACGATTCAATCCAAGGGTATTCTACCTTCAAGCTATACCCCCAGCCCTTTTTATTTTTTATCTTGAATCACAGTCTCATTAAGTTGCTGAGGGCCTTGCTAAATTGCTGAGACTGGCCTAGAACCCGCGATCCTCCTGTCTCAGCCTTCTAAGTACTGGGATTAGAGGCATGCACAACCATGCCCAGGTGACAGTTACTTTATCTGGTTGAAGCCACCTCTTAATGGCTCCCAAGTGCTCTCTGAAAGTTCCCTGTTCTCTCTTCTTCCTATACTTTGTCCCTACAGAACAAAAACTGCCTCTTCTTCCTCTTTGAGTCCCCACACACCTTGAATAAATTAAAAGTCAGTAGCTACCTGGCAAGCTGTGCGCCCCACGTGCCAGTGGTGGTCTAGGCACTGTGTATGAACTCACAACTCAGCGCGTCCCGAAGGCACATAGTGGTTTCATCCCCATATATCCAACCAGGAAACTGAAGCATGGTAAGGTTGAGTAGATCACTCCAGGTCAGGGTTGGCACATGCTGAACCACGTCATATCTTTCACACACATGACAATCAAATTCATCAGTGTGCCTAGAGTTTATATTTGACCAGCCAACCAAGACTAGCCATGGAAAGTTTACCGAAGTCCCCCACCCTTAACAATTTATTCTTGTTGGAGGTGTGTGTGGGGTGTGTGTGTGTGTATAATCTATATCTTTATGCTACAATGAGACATAGACTTCAGCGTGTTGAGACTTGGAGCCAGGTTAGTTCAGCTCTGCGGCAGCAGGGATGAGCCTGGAACAGAGGCTTTGGCCGTGGCCTGTGTCTCACAGTGCAAGGCCAGCAAGCAAGGACAGCAAGCTCCAGGCCTAACCAGCAAGTTGACACTCAGCAAGGCTATATCTATGGCCTATGGGGAAAAGAGTAATGATTTTAGTTCCTTTTGTTTCCTTTTAGCATATTGGTTCTTCTTACTTTTTTGGTAGCAAAACTGTTACATTTGTGCATTTTGCAGTACTTTTCTATTGTAGCCAGCACAAATCATCCAAACTTAAACAACACAACACAAATGTCTTCCCTCCCAGTTTGCAGGTGAGAAGTCCGTCTGGTGGGCTCCACTGGTTTCTCTGCTCCGCATTTCCCCAAGGCTGGAATCAAGGTGTCATGGGGTTGTGTTACCTTCTGGAGGCTCCAGGGATGCTTGGCATCCAGGCTCGCTCAGGTGCGGCTGACTGCAGCAACGCGCAGCTGCAGCACAGAGGCCCTGAGCCCTTGCTGGCTGCCAGTCAGCTCCTTCCCACTTGCAGATGCCTTCCACAGCTCCCTAGCTGACTCTTCACGCCAACAACAGCCAGCAGGGTGGAGCCTCTTTCATACTTGGAATCTCTCTGCACACTTGGAATGTTTCACACTTGGAATCTTCCTCCAGCACTCTGACATCTGTCTTCCTCTTTGTCATTTAAACTCTCATGGGATTACACCAGGCCCACCAGATAATCCAGGATAATCTCCCTATGTTCAGGTTAGCTGATTAGTAACCTTAATTCCATCTGAAAAAGTCCTTTCAGAGCAGTATCTAGATTAGCCTTAGATTGAATAATCATGTGACAGGAATCCTGAGGGACGTCTTAGGAATTCTGCCAACCACATATGTTGACCCCCAGAAGGTAAATATGAAGATGTTCTCTTAGCCAGACATTAAGAAGTTTTGCATTTTAATTTTGTTATTCTACATTCTGTATTTTCCATATGTTACTTATCTACAACAAATATATTGAAACTAGCAATTCACATTGTTAAAATTCTGATAAAAGATACTTTTTTTTGTGTGGTACCGGGGATTGAACCCAGGGGCGTTACACCCCCGGCCCTATTTTTTATCCTTTATTTTTGAAACCAGGTCTCACTAAGTTGTGGAGGGCCTCACTAAGTAGCTAAGGCTGGCCGCGAACCCGGATCCTCCAGTCTCTGCCTCCCAAGTACTGGGATTACAAGCGTGGGCCACCACGCCCGGCTGATAAAAGATACTTTGATCAGCAAGTATCTTATTTTACATGATATAATTTGTAATTGGCAAATATACCAAGTGAACTGAATATTCTGAAATAGATGTGAATAATATTCATTGAATTGGATATGTAGTAAAGTATACATCATTGAATTAAATTATTCTCAGAAAATTATGGATATCTGACAATTGTGGACAATACCATTTTCTTCAATGACCTATTTTTAAATAGAAAACATGAGATAATTTATGAAAATACAATACATTACTTGTGCTGGCTGTTTTTGTTTGATCAATAAAACTGCCTACAAAAATAATTCCAACATCATTACTAAAGTTTATATTATATTATCTGTGCATCATTAGATAGAAGCATGCAGAGATAGAAAAATAAACAGGATAAAATATACATTTCTAGAGATAAGCTAAATTAAGTAAAATATGTACCATTAGCTAGAGGTAACATTGGCTGATAAATAGTTTAAGGATTTGAGAATTTCATGTATTCTGAAGAAGAAATCACATGTCCCCAAAATCATTTTTACAATATCAGGCATAAATTAGTGTTCAGTTTATGTCACTGAATGAGTGATTGAGTGATATTTGGTGGTGGTGGTGGTGGTAGGAAGTTCACTGAATTTTTCTGTGAAATATTTCATGAACTAAGAATTAACCTTTGTTTTCTCATCCACAAAAGAAAGTTATAAATAGATGTTGTCTAAGAACCTTTCCAACTTCCCCTTCTATAACCATGATTTATAATAATTTCCAATCTGAATTCTCACCGTTTCATCCCAGATATTCACAAATGTTCATACATAGCAGAAATATAAAAAGAATTTTTCTGGAGAATAATTTAAAAAGCAATTAAAACAAGATTGTCATAAGATTTTATCAGGAGCATGAGAGATGTGATTTGCTTTCCGTAACAAAATATGTCAAAAATGCTGTGAATTTTCATGAAGTTGGTCAATAGCTCTAACTGGGAAAACCGCATGAGGAGGAAGAAAGGGTCAGGTGCTTCTGGGAGTGCAATGACGGTGTGGTCTTACGCAAAACACTGAACCTTTCTGTGAAAGCAAAGCATTCATTCCACTGTCCTAATCTGTAAGAGAGATAGGGCTCCCTGAGGAAGAGCCATTGTTTCCAAATAACCAATCTGCCTGTGCAAGGGGATGAGGCTGCTCCCAATGGCTGGAGTCTGCTGGGAAGAGGTCGCAGCCTACATGGAGTTGTTAGGAGATGGTTATGACCTTGGCTCCTAATATATATTTTTAAAAAAGCTATTTGCAAATCAGTGGTATTTGACTTCTAAAAGTTGAATGGCATCCCATACCTACATCATTAGAGAACAAGTGTTGACTGTTTAGAAATCTCTAGTAATTATTCTACTGCGTCAGTCTCTCATTGTTAGTGATCCCTCTCCTCTGACATTTCCACTTTTCTAACCAAAGGGCATTTCCTCTTGGTCTCTCAACAATGGAAAGTGGAAACAGCTGCTCACCAATCCTTTGGATAGTTTCTGTGCACACTGTGCTACCAGGTCTTGAAGGTTACCTTGGGTATCTGAGGAGGTCAGAGAAGAAAAGAATGTTGAAGTTGAAAAGGGCCTCAATCAAACTTCCACCAAGGAAGGCACCTATTTGTGCCTTCCATCCTTGGACTGTCCTTGACCCAGAAGACCCAGTATCCTGTGGAAACTTCCAGAACAAGGGATATGTGATCCCCAAGGCAGCACATTTCATGTTTGGATCACTTGAAATGTTAGAAACATCATTCTTATGTCTCATATGAAACCTGTAGTTTTTACATGACTTTATTCTGTTATATAGAATCTAATGGAATTAACAGTTGTCCACCTACATGAAGAGAGGTCCCCTGTTCCCTCCCCACAATGTTTATTCCAATCTAGACACGACAATTTCTTTGCTTGAATTTGTTTACATTTCTCGTACCATTCTTTTTATTAACTTCTGTATGCTTTCTATTTTGTGAATGTCCCTCTTTTCAAAAATAATTCAAATGATAGAATACTCTATACACTTCAGTAAAAATAAATGAACTACAGTCACAGGCAAAAAAGATGGCTGCATCTCACAAACAGTATATTCAGTAAAAGAAGCAGGGCAGGACACAAAAGCAAACAGTATGTTTACAGTCATTCAAGTTCCCAAGCCAAGATGTTTAGGAATGTCTGTGTAAATGGTACACTGCAGAGAAAAGCCAGTTGATTTTTATAAAAGACAAGATAGTGTTTACCTCTTGGGGAAGAATAGAGGTTTGATTAGGGAAGGACATGGGGCTAAGTTAAAGCATGTGTTGGAATGTCAGCAATGTTCTATTTCTTGGCCCTAGTGGTGAGGAAGAGTGATACCAAAAAAGTGGTAGTTTAACTTTTTAAGCTGATTCTGTTGGTATATGCCTCCTTATCCTAAACAACATGTTTACACTGCTTCCTTTTATGGCTTTAAGCATTATCTGTTGACTTTCCACTAGACAAATGAAGATTTCTCTCTCTTCTGGTAACATATCCCCACCCACATTGCACGCAAGCATACTCCTGTCCCCACAATCTCCCAGTGTAGTTGCATCACAGTTTTTGTTATAAATATTTAGTGTTTACAGTATGATGACAATGGATGCAATAATCACAGCTGAGTCACACAGTATCCATTCTCTGGAATCCTTTTTGTTTTCCTTTAAGTTAGTCATTGCTTTTATGTATTTGCTTGGTTTTCGGCGTTCTTTTTCTCCCCAGTTGCATAAACCTCAATTCATCTAGTACATACTTCATTTACCAGATTAGCAATTGCTTTATGAAATCTTTCCCAGAGTGGAACTAGAAGATGTTAAGTTAAACAAATCAGGTACAGAAAGACAAATATGACATGTTCTCACTTATATTTGGAAGCTAAACCAGTTCTTCTCATAGAAATGGAGTAGAACAGTAGCTGTCAGAGGCTGAGAAGGGGAGAGAGGGAGGAGGGATGGAGAGCAGATGATTAATGGGTACAGGGGCGCAGTTGAATAGAAGGAATAACTTCCAATCTTCTAGAGCACAGTAAGTATGGTCCATAGTAATTAATTGTATATTTCAAAAGAGCTAATAAGGAGAAGTTTGAATGTTTCCAACACAAAGAAATGATAAATGTTTGAGGTCATGCGTATTACAATTATCCTTATCTCATCACACAGTATACACATGTATTAAAATATTACATCCTATAAAGAAATCCTTCCCAGAGCTTCTGTCTCTGATCAAACCTAGCTACTCACTCACGATCCCTTTTCTCATTCTGGGTCTTCCTTTCTCTTCTCTCTTTTGTTGATCTTCTGTTTCCTGGATCCCACAATTAGCTCCTTGATTAATTCCCATTTCTCTGTAGCACATTCCTCTGTAGCTCTCTTTAAAGGGGTACATGGAAAATAATCTATTTGAAATTTTGGATATCCAAAGATATCTTTATTCTGCCTTCTCAGTTAATGACTTTTATACATATGGAATTCTAATATTAGGAGCCATTCTTCCTGAGACTTTTGAAGATATTACTCTGCTGTCTTCTAGGTTCCAGTGTTGTTAATGACAAGTCTGACTTCAACCACAGTCTTTTACTTTTGTATGCAGTTTTATAATTTTCTCTCTGAAAGATGTTGTGATCTCTCTGTCCCCGGTGCTATGGAATTTCATAATGATCTGTCTTGTTGTGCTTTTATTCTCATCCCCTATGTCTGGATACACTGTGAGCGCCTTCGGTCTGAAAACCTGAGTCCTTCAATTTGGAGACACTCTCTTGAATCCTTTCTTTAATAATTCCCTCAACTCCATTTTCATACTTCCTTTTTCTGGAGTGCCAAAATGTCTGGAAAAATCTTTTCATTTTCTTATATATATTTTTCCTCTCCATTCTTTTTCTTTCATTCTCCTCTCTGAGAGCATTTTTCAACTTATCTCCTAGTCATTCTGTTGTAATTTCTATTTCTGTATTTATATTTTTAAGTTTCAAAAGCACTTTTTAACCAGTTTACACCCATTATGATATTGCAATTTATTTATTTTTATACATTTTTAAATTTTAATTGGTGTATAATAATTGTGCATATTTATGGAGTACAGTATGATAATTTGATACATGTATACAACGTGTAGTGATCAAATCAAGATAATTACCATTTCTATTTCTTACACATTTATCATTCCTTTGTGCTGGAAGCCTTTGAACTCCTAGGAACACTTATTTTGATTCATGATAGCATTCCATTCTTGTTTTGTCCTGGATTAGCTTCTCTTATCTTTCTGATATTAGCTTTTACTTTTATGTTTTAAGTTATCTTCAGTCAGCTGGGCGTGGTGGTGCATGCTTGTAATCCCAGTACTTGGGAGGCTGAGACTGGAGGATCCGGGTTCACGGCCAGCCTCAGCAACTTAGTGAGGCCCTCCGCAACTTAGTGAGACCCTGTTTCAAAATAAAGAATAAAAAATAGGGCTGGGGGTGTAACCCGGAGGTAGAATGCCCCTGCATTCAATCCCCAGTACTGCAAAAAAAAAAAAAAAGTTATCTTCAATCTATATTGTCTCTGTTTCTTCCAAATTCCTTTTTTTACTCCTCTTGTTTTGGTCTCTGTCTTTCATATTCCATAAATCCTGGCTTTGCACCAAGAAGCTAACTGGAAACTTGACAGAAGGGAGTGGGACTTGTTAATTATGTATATCACTGTTGGTGATCGGGCTGAGCCAATTAACTGGAAGACTTCCAATGTTAGTACCAGTAGGTCTTTTTCCAAGGGATGATTTAGCTTGATAGAGAACCATCTTTTATCTCTTCTTGGAGGGAAGAAACCAGCATCTTAGGTCTGGTCGGGAGAAGAAACTGGAGGTGGTGGTAAGGGGTCTTTTACATTTCACACATGTCCGCTTCCCCATAATTTCCTTGTTTCAGTGGAGAACACCAGCACCCAGCTCCACCAAGAGTCCCCTGCTCAGCCAGAGAACTATCGCTGGACCCACTCCAAGGGCCAGTGATGGATGGCACCTCTGTCATATCTCATCTGCTGTGAAGTTCACTCCATCGTGAACTTCAACATGCAATCTTCTACCTGAGCAGAGAGGGGAGCTGGGAGTTACTGGTTTCCTAAAGATGCTCTCATGGTCTTCTGAGTTCTAGCTCCACCTTCCGCCATCTTCCGGAAGTCCCTGGTGCTGCTTGTCCTTCTTCTGAGGAGTTTGTCCCTTACACCAGCTGAGAATCAGATTTCTTAGGTGGGTTAAATGAGTAATCGCCTGCCCTTCTGCTTTCCAGCTTAATAGTTGTCTTCTCTTCTAATTTCTCTTCCATTGTGGGTACACACACACATACATATACATAAGACCATATCTAATTTGCCATCTGAATTAGAAACCACCCGCATATTTTTATATAAACTTATCTCAAGTTTTTTTTAAAAAAATATTTTATGTGTTTCAAACTACTTATTGAAATGAAAGTAGGCACATATCCTTTTAAACTTGAATCTTGTGGGTTTTGCCCATCATGCCCCCCTTATTTTTGGCAGTGCTAAGGATTGAACCCAGGACCTCACGCATGCTACCTCTCAACCACTGAGCTACACCCCCAGTCCCATAATTCCTTTTTTTTTTTTTGGAACTGAGAATTGAACCCTTTCCTCCGCAACTTAGTGAGACCTTGTTCCAAAATAAAGAATAAAAAAAAAAAAATAGGACTCGGCGTGTAGCTCAGAGGAAAAATGCCTCTGGGTTCAATCCCCAGTACCACACAAAAAAATTTTTTTTGAAGCCAGATATTTCTAAGTTGCTGAGGATCTCACTAAGTTGCAGAGACTGTCCTCTAATCACCAATCCTCCTGTCTCAGCCTCCCACCATAATTCTTCTTTTAAGGTCACTTAGAAACTCATCATGTGGTAGGATGACACTAATAAAAGGCAGAGTTACCATTTTTGGCCCAGCACACAGCATACCAGATCAAAGAAATACGTCCCCCTCACAGCTTTGTGTTATTTGTAAATCTGATAATCACGTTCTTTGTCTTTATTTAGTCATGAATTGGCAAACTGCAGGCCATGGCCTCAGCTGGCCTGCTGCCCGCTTCGCAGTTTTACTGGCGCCCAGCCATGCTCGCTTGTCTGCATATTGTCCACGGCTGCTTTTGCTCCTCAGTGGCAAAGTTGAGTCGTTACAACAGAGACCGTATGACCTGCAAAGTCTAAATTATTTACTCTTTGGCCCTTTACAGAGAAAGTTTGCCAACTCCTGCTGTAACTTACTGATAAAACATACCAGATAAGACAAGGCTGGATCTAAACCCAGTAGTGAAGTCCAGCACTGACTCACCGACCAGTACAATTAGACAGTTACTGATAGGGCTATTTAAAACTGCATGGTTTTTAGGTGACACATATCAAGGCCATAGACTGAAAATATAAAAACAAATGCTGACTTTAAATTAAATGAATTGTCATATGAGGCAAGAAATCCCCTATTCCTTAAGGAGTGATAACATTCCAACACAAAAGAATCACTGTAGATGGTATTCATGTGCAGGATCCCTGAATCCTGTCCACGGATTGAGCTCTAAGGCACCATTAGTCCTATGGAAGGGAAAAAAGATTAATGCTACAAGTTGGTGAAATATTGTTTACTACTTTCTCCCTTCTGAAAAGTTACAGTGTATTAGCTCATGAGAGGTTCGGAGAATGCCGGCAAAGGAAACAGCTAATCAACTTTGTTTATGTGAAGATTAGCCACTGGAAATTACCCACTCCATATTCCTCCTAATGCGCAGATTCTCTGAATCCATCTTATCTGCACTGCTATCATAGAAAACATCTTCAAAAGCTTTGCTGACATCATTGATGCTAAACAAAAATGATTAATGATATTTTCTGTGGTTTCCAGGAACTCCGACCACTTTATGGTTCTTTATCTAATATAGTTTCACCTGGAAGTGAGTCCAAAAGAAGCCAATAGTTAACAAAGACAGAGGCACAAGACTAAAACAAATGGTGTTTATCATTTGCCGCCTTCTTCTACCTTATTCTGAGCCCAGTGGAAAGGAATGAGGGGAAAATAAAAACAACCCTTCAACTGAACAAATAGGATGGCCAGTTAACTGCTGGAAGAAACCAGACTGTTCTGCACTAGGCAACCGATGAGTAGATAACAGGTCAAGCCTTTGGCAGGTTTACGTGGAACTGGCACAGCCAGACTTGGACAATACTGACCACTGCATACATTCAGTAATTTGTTGAGAGTCATTGATAGATGGCACCTGTCATCTCTCATCTGCCATGAAGTTCACTGCATTGTACCTGCATTCTGACCACCCTCCTCCCTCCCTGCCATAGGTGATTCTAGTCGTTGATAAAAGTAAGGTATTTGCACTCTATCTTATTTCTTAGCTTACATTCTAATCATAAAATATTATAAACATCATGCTTCTGCTAACTACACACTGCATATAGTCAGTGAGAGCCATCCCTAGAAGCTATTTCTTTTCACGCAAATCATGAAATGAGAATGGTCCCAGTGAGTGAGGATTTTCTCCACTTCCATGAACTGAACATGATTTATTTCCTGCCACATTTTCTCAGTCAAGAATCAAGCTGTATTATCATTCCCATCTTGCAGAAACATAAACCAAAGCTCGGAATAATTTTAAAAAATACTTACCGGCAGTCTCAGAATAGAACCAGATTCAAATTAGGTCTTCAATCTACAAATTCTGTTTTTTCTAACAGACTATGTTGCCTTTCTAAAGACTCTGTTTTTCTCATTCTCCAATGCTTTCAGCCTAGTAATCTTTCAAAAGAAATAGAGGAGAGGAGAGGAGAGGAGAGGAGAGGAGAGGAGAGGAGAGGAGAGAAGAGATGAAGAGAAGAGAAGAGAAAAAAAGATTCACAAACAAAAGATGGGGGGTTTGCTTACCAAGATTTCTTCTTGGTAAACTCAACATGGCTTCCACATCTCATACCCATTGCATGTAAGTCATCAATTAAATGTTCAATATTTGATGTTATGTGTTTTGGGGTATTTTACCAGTCAGTAACATAATTTTAAATAGTTGGTGGTTTCTTGATGCTAATATTTTTTACTCTTTGGAATGGCAAGTAGAGGCCAGGGATTTATATTTTGGCATGCCCCCTCTGTGCCAGGAGACTGTGCCATGCATTTATATCTGTCTTCCATTTGATTTTCACTAACACATCGTAAGTTAGGAAAGGGCTATTCTTATCTTTATTTTCTAGATGACAAAGCACATTCACTAATGTTCCCTGGCTTGTTTAATGTCACGGAGGGACTGGTGGTGAGCTAAAAGTTTACCCACTATGTCCAATCCTTCTACACCAAGTTGTTCTGCAGCAGTGTTTGCCCATGTCAGGTTCTGGTTGCTTTTTCTATTCAATGCTATTGATTTTTTCTCAGAAATTTCAATAGTGTTCTATAATTATACCTGCAAGTTATTTTAGCAATTTCTTCTAGCAAAGATTTCTTTCTTTTTTAAGTATCAGCAAGTTTTTCCTTATTTGTAAGAATGAAATCAGAGAAATGGTTCCTAATTCTCTGCAATAAATAAAACTTATCAATAAGGTAAGCCAGATACTTATAGAAGACACAATAAGACAACCAGCAGATATCTGGTTGTCAAAGGCCCCAATTATTACTATTGTCTGTATTTTTGTATAAAACAAAATATCAAAATTTGTGAGATAAACTCAAATCAGTATGTCAAAGAAACTAAAACTTTAAATATTTTTATTAGATAAGAAAAAATTCAAAATCATGACCTGAGATCCCACTTTAAGAAGCTAGAAAAAGAACAAATTAAACCCAAAATAGGTAGAAGTAAGATGAAAATAAGAGAGAATGTATTAGAAGATTGAGAAAAATCAATGAACACAAGAATGTTTGTGGCTTTTAAATGTGCTCAACCAAAGTAATCTCTAACTAGAAAGAAAAAAAGAAACACAATACCAATATCAGGAATGGAAGAGACGATACCACTAACCATCCCGTAGATATCAAGAGAACAAGACAGAGCCGGGCGTGGTGGCGCACGCTTGTAATCCCAGTACTTGGGAGGCTGAGACTGGAGGATCCGGGTTCGCGGCCAACCTCAGCTACTTAGTGAGGCCCTCGCAACTCAGTGAGACCCTGTTTCAAAATAAAGAATAAAAAAAAAGAGAGAGAGAACAAGAAAGGAATGTTCTGAACAGCTTTATGCCAATATATGCAACAGCACTGGTAAGATGGACAAATTCTTCAAAAGGCCCAAATTGCCAAAACTGACTCAAGGGGAAATAGACAACTTGAATAGTTCTATTTAAAGAAACTGAATTTTTAATTATAAACTTTTTCTCTCATATACATGAAAACTGAAAACCTATGTCCACAATGGCTTTTCTGATGAATTCTATATTTAAATGAGAAATAAAAGCAATCCCATGCAATGTTTTTTAGAAAAATAGAGGAGAAAATATTCTCACCTCATTTTGTGAAGCCATTATCACTCTGATTCTAAAGTCAAGGACAGGAAGGAATTTGAAAGTTTTCACCATAAAGAAAAGTCCAATGTTTAAAGAGACAGATATGTTTAACCTGATTTAAATACTATACAATGTATGCATGTATAAAAATATCACAGGGTACCTCATAAATATGTAAAACTTTTATGTTTTTATTTATCAGTTTAAGTAAATTTAATTTAAACTAAAAAGAAATAGAGTCTAGGGATGTAGCTTAGTGGCAGAGCAATTGTCTAGCATGCAGAAGACCCTGAGTTCAATCCCCAGCACCATGAAAAAACATAAAAATAAAAATGAGTAATTAAAATCAAAGAATTTTAAGAAAAGAAAATGATAAAAATATTAAATTTCAGTTAGAAAGGAAAAACAGCTTCAACAGTTCTGTTCTATGATAGGGTACAATTAATATATATTGTATTCTTGAAAAATGCTAATACAGTAGATTAAAGTATTCTTATCACAAAAATAATAACTTGAAGTATTGTGTATGTTAATTAGCTGGATTTACATTCTACAATGTATACATATGTCAAAAGATCATGCTGTACACAGCAAATTTTATTTGTCAATTAAAAAGCAAAATTTAAAAAAGAAAATGATAGACCAGTATTTTTCATAAATATACATAAAATTCCATAACAAAATACTTAAAAATTAAATTTTGTAAAATATATAAAGCATAACACATCATTACCAAGTGGGGTTTACCCCAAGAATGCAAGATTTGTTTAATATTTGAAAATCAATCAATGCAATTCCTTGTATTAACAGACTAAAAAGTATAAACTATACAAATACTTCAATAGACATAGAAAGTGCATCTGCCCACATTCAACACCCATTTATGAAAAGCTTTCAGCAAGTTAGAAATGGAAGGGAACTTCCTCAACTTGGTAGAAGACATCTATTTTTAAAAAACAAAACTATAGCTAAAATCATATGTGCTCACAGTATATTTCTATCAGACAGCACCAACCTATAGATTCAAAGTAGTTTCAACCAACATTTCATCAGGCTTCATTACAGAAATCAACAAGCCAATTCAAAAATATATACGCAAGTGCAAAGGACTTGGAATGAACAAAACAAACTGGAAGAACAAAATTATAGAATAGTCATGCCCTAATATCAAGAGTCACTATAAACTTAGAGTAGTAATTAAGACAGCGTGATGTTAGCATAAGAACAGATGTATAGATGAGGGGAAAAATTAGACTCCAGAATTAGGTCTATACTTCAATGGGCAATAGGTTTCAGCAAATACCAATGTAATTCTATGAGAAAAGGATAGTATTTTCAATAAATGGTGTTGGATAATTATATATTCATATACAAACGTAAAAATAATATAAGGAATGAACCTGGACCCTTACCTCACACCAAATATAGAAACTAACCTGAAATGGATCACAGAGTAACACTTGAAGATGGTCTATTGTACTTGCAGAAGAAAAATATGAGCAAATATATTCATGAACTTGGGGTAGAAAAATATTTTTAAACGGAACACAAAAAACCATAAATAATAAAATAAAAAATGATAAATTATATCCCATCAAAATAAATGTTGTGGTTTTTTAAATATACTGGTTAAGAAAATGAAAAGGCAAGCCCAGACTAGAAGAATGTTGCCACAATTCATAAATCTCACAAATAACTTATATCCAAAATATATAAATAAATCTTATAACTTAATAATAAGAAAAACAGGGCAAAAGATTTGAATAATTTTGTCACAAATAAAATGTGTACTGACCTGCCAATACACACCTGAAAAAATTGTTTGCCATCACTAGTCATCAGAGATGTAATTTTAATGTAAAATAAAGCTATAATGAGATTTCATAACCCACCCACTAGAAGGTCAAAATTAAAAAGATGAACAATCCTAAGTGTTGAAAAAGATTGCTGATAGGAGTAATAATACAGACACCGTGGGGGACAATTGGGAAGTTCCTACAAGTTTTATCATACACTCACCATATGATACAGCAATTTAATTCTTAGGTATTTAACCCAAAGAAATGAGAATGTATGTTCTCACAAAGATTTGTGATTAAAAGCAGATTATCCTTAGTAGCCAAAAATTTTCAATAACAGGTGAATGGATAACCAAATTATGATATATTCATATAATGGAATACTACTCAACAAAGAAAACAAATGAACCACTAATGTATGCACCCATGTAGATGAGATTAAGGGTACATACCGCATGAAACTCTAGAAAGAGCAAACACATCAGTTCATGCCTGAGATTTCAGGTACAGGAGGGGGTTGAATGAATATTCGGAAAAGGGAACTTTTGGGGGTTCTGGAACTATTCTGTATCTTCATAAAGGTGGAGGCTCTATGGTCATATATATTTGTCAGGACTCATCAAACATAACTTGAAATGGTGCACTTCATTGTATGTAAATGATACCTAAAGTTGATTTATAAACTTCGTAAAAAAAAGTGTATCAAAGCATATGTATAGAACTAGAAAAAATATAACAAGGTAGGTATGACTAGATGGTAAGATTGTGATGAATTTATACTTTCATTTTGTTTTATTGTATAATCTAGTTTTTCCACAATGATTATATAAATATTAGTGAAAAAGAAGATTAAAATAAAAGCAGCATCTATTTATTAAATATTAAAAGCCATGTATGTACTGTTCTTACTCCTTTAACAATGTCCCCTGTTCCCATGGGGCAGGCACGGGCTCGTTACTCTCCTTTCCACCTTCGGAACCCAACTCCGCAGGGACATTTGGTGAATTGAATTAAGATGTTAGGTCCACTTTGGTTGTCATCCATCCCTAGACGGCCTCTCCTGTTTCTTCCAGGGACTCATTTCTCTACCAAACTCCTTGTTCTGAACCTTACTATTGTCCTCCAAGTCACCCAGTTTTATAGCTCCGTCGGGTATGTCAAAGGAAACCAGAGCTGGACGGTGACGTAGTAACAACAGATTTTACTCAGGAACTATTGCAACAGGACAAAAGAGACCCTAGGATAGAACAAGGCCCGATTCCGAATACAGCAAGGAAAAGTGAGAGTTATAGCCAATAGCAGGGCGAAGGTCAGTGGAGGCAAAACTACTAAGAGGAACCATTGTGACAATGGGGAAAGGAGAGATTCTGGCTAAACCTACTTGACAGGATTCTTGCTGAAGGCCTGCAGGTCAGGACGACATGATACTATCTTGGGTGGTAGGAGAGGAGGAATTTGATCAGATATCAAAGGCAGGGGTGGGGAGACACTAGCTAACTGATATAGCACAATTCTTCCTCTGGAGGACAAGGCTCAAGGATGCAGCCTAGACAAAAGAGGGCAGAGAATTCACAGTAGGAGGACGAGAGAGAATGAAAAATGTGCTGTAAATAGGTATTTTTTAAGCCAGAAGAAAGGATTTTGAATGTCTTCACCCTAAAGAATTGATAAATGAAAAGATAGATATGCATCACCTGGATTGAACATTATACAACGTATTAAACATTACACAATGTATTGGAACATCACATAAGACTCCATAAAAATGTACTCTAATCAGTTAAAAAATTTAAAAACCAGATGCAGTGGCGAGGCTAAGGCAGGAGAACCACAGGTTCAAGCCAGCACATGGTAACTTAGCGAGACCCTGTTTCAAAATAAAAAATAAAATGGGGCTGGGAGTGTAGCTCAGTGGTAGAACGCCCCTGGCTTCAATCTCCACTACACACACACACACACACACACACACACACACGCAAAGAAATAAATAATAAAACTAAAAGTATGTATATTTTATTTTTAATGCTCTTATTGGTGCATTGTAATTATACAGCAATGAGATTCAAAGTGGTTACATTAATATAAGTGACATCACTTGGTATGTGTGTATGTATATATATATATTTTTCCCTTTTTTGGCTTAAACAGTAGACATTTATTTTCTCACAGTTCTGTTGGCTGGAAGTTCAAGATCTGGATGTTAACATGGTTGGGTTCTTGGGAGGGCCTCATTGTCCATTACCATCCTCACTCCATAAAACAAGAAAAAGAAAAAAAAAAACAACAAAACAGGGGTCCTTACAGGAGTGTGATCAAAGTTTAGTTAAGAAGAATCTTGTCAGGTATTTCTCTTCCCGCTCAGACTCTAGGCCCCTATCCTTTCTATCTCTCCTGCTTAGTTAGTGATCAGTCCCAGGCTGGTAGCACCCCATAGGGGTCACCCACCCTGATGACAGAGGAAGGCCCTTCTCCCAGGGAGAGAGACGCAGCACCATCGACATACCATGCCAAATTCAAAGTAAAAGGTTTGGCAAATACAAGCCTCCCCTCTTTCCTGTAGCGTTTCCTGCTACTACTAAAGGAAAGGCTTCTCAACGCATTTCTGTGTTGTGTATATGACTTGGAAGGCACCGGCCGTTCAGCTGAACCAGTGTCTGACTAGAGCTCTTTTGAGACTGTGTTGGGGGCTCTTGGCTTTCAGCTCACTGTTCCTTTGTCTGCATAAGAGGAAGGCACAAACACTTTAATGAGGTGTGAGCAATGAGATTGCCCTTTGTAAGCTCTTAATCAGGTCTAAGATTGAAGAATACATCCTTTCATAGGAAAATTGTAATTTTGCCTACAATACATGGTTTTAGAAATTAAATCATTTTTTGATTCAAGATCTTCAGTTACATGAGAATAGGAAATTATTTTTAAAAAGGAGAACAATTACACTAATTTAAAAATCCCAAAATGCATTGCTGCTTTTTATTAAAGTTTTCATAGTATTTCACTAAGTCTGCTTTTCCATAATGATTCTCAGGATAAATTAGAATAGCATTATGTGCAAATAAATTATAAATTTATAAATAATTTGCCAGCTTTCTCATTTCAGTCTGAACCTATGTATTTTGGGGGTGGAAAATACAGTAAGGTGTTCTTCAGCAGCCTTCTCCAAGAAATAAAAATAAAATTGTGCCTTTTAAATATAATTCATATGTTTCTGAAATTACTGAAGAATATTTAAATCTGTTCATTTAACTAATGAGATAAATAAGTTTGATATGTTGACAACTTAAATGTGTAATTTTCATTTTCATCAAATTTACAAGTCTTCATTTTGAGTGTATAATAAGTAGCTATTCTGGGATTGATTGACACTTATTATTGAGAAGGAGAAAGTAGGATATGGCTAAAGAATCTTAGGACTGTCTTGATATCAGTCCCTTACCTCTGCCCAGAAAAAGGTGTCACCAGTGGTGTCCAGCACTGCATAATAGTATTCCGCACAGGTATTACCTAAAAGGACCTGTCCAGGTTTGGGATTCTGGACAAGTAAATCCTACTTATGGGTAGAACCAAACAATAACCTTGAATGTTATGTGTTCTCTATATAGTTTGTACTCTCCTACCTGTTGGTATTTTAAAGATAGTATAACCATCAACACCACTCTGCTTTCTACCAAAGTTCTGAATAATTGAGAAATAAGACAATGCAATTAGATGAAGAAAAAAGCACAACTGTGCAACCATTAGAGAAAACAGCATAAGGTTCTTTTTAAAATGAAATAAAGCTAGCTTTTGGAAGGTATCCAATGGCCCTGCTCACTGAGAATTTCTTAATTCTGCTTTTGTACTAGATAGCCCAGGAGAGTACTTTTTCCAGTAGGGACCTGAGTGAATTCTGGTGGTACAGAATTTCCCCTAGAACTGAAAGTGATGGACATGTGGTAGGAACTCAAGGGAACACTGGCTGAAATGGGGTCCTGTGGGGGCCCAGAGGGAGTACAGGCTGGTAGTGATGGCATGACCCCTCACAGCCACAAACACGTGTGCATCCCACACAGTTCCAAGTGCCTGTACCTCCTGTATCATAGCAGGTGCCTGCACATCTCTCACATGTGCATTGCATATAGTTATGTGCAATGATTAAGTGTAACTCACATGTGCAATAAATAAGCAAAGTGTAACACACATGTGCATATCCCACTGACCTGGGCATGTGCCATTTTGTGCAGAATCCTATATAAGGAACGGGTCTGAAGAATAAAGTTGCTGTTCGCTATTTGTTCTCCTCCAGATGGTGACTCCATGTGTTTTCTTCATCCTGGGGATCCCACTGCCTGCAACCACAGCTTGTCCCTGATTGGGCCTCTGACAATTGGCCTAGTCAGCAGGATAAAGTGAGTGCCCCCAGCACCCCTCTAGAGAAGCAACCCAGGGAGGAACATTCCAGGGGGAGGAAGATGTGATCCCTGACCTCCCGGTGGTTCCCAGTATTGGTGTACCTGGCAGCATGGATTCCACTAGAGGATTGGGATGATGTATGTCCCGAGCCAGAAGATGTTGGGATACTAGAACCAAATGTCCTAGTAGCTAAAGAGATAGGTATGGCTGGCTTTCTCCTGGACTAGGGACTCAACCCAGGTACCCAGTTGGAGGGGGAACTGGCTGACCTGAGGACTATTGGAATTGACTAATTACTGGTCCCCTGCAATGTTCAACATGTTCTGGATATATCCCCCATAACTGAGTATATCCTGGGGGTGGACATATTACAGGAATTGACTGCGCAGACAACTACTGGAGAATTCCAGCTACAAGTGCATGCGGTAAAGATATTACTAGAGTACATCCCTAGCATGCTCCCTTGCAACTCCCCCAAACCCCGAAGATTGTGAATGTATGGCAGTACTAGTTACCAGGGGGACATGAGAAAATTGGACACATGATACTAAAGCTAGAAAAGGCCAGTGTAATACACTCGACTCATAGCACATTCAACTCTCCCATGTGGCCAGTACGAAAACCTGATGGTTCCTGGTGCATGACTGGATTATCAGGAGTTAAATGAAGTGACACTGCCCATGCATGCAGTGGTACCCAACATTTCAGAACTGATGGATTACCTGTCACTGAACTGGGACAGTTCCATTATGTTGTAGTCTCTTGGCAGAAGCCTGAGGTATGTCATGGCCAGATGGCACAGGATTTAGTCTCTTGGAGGAAACCTGAGGCTGTACGGTTGTACCATTGTATTGATGATGTTTTGCTAACCTCTGATTCTCTTGTGGAGTTAGAAGCATATGCATGCAGTCTCTGAGCTGCTCTCCAGGAATTGAGGTGGGCCATCAACAAGGACAAGGTCCAGGAAACTGGGAATTCTGGAGCCGCTCTCCGGGAATGGGGGTGGTCTGTCAATGAAGACAAGGCCCAGGGAACTGGGTATTCTGTCAAATTCTTGGGAGTTGTCTGGTCAGGTAAGACAGGTGATATACAATGCAGTGATAGGCTAGGAATTATCCAACAATTACAGATGTATCTAGATCTTTTGGGGTTATGGCAGAAGCAAGGTGCTAGGAATAGCCCAATTTAATTTTAGACACAGCTATGGAAAGGGGCAGAGGCTGTATATGCTGCCCTCTAAGCTTGTGAGCCCATTACAGGTACTGGGTTATTGATGGTGCAGGCCGCCTACCCTATTGAAGGTTGGTTGAGGTCCTGTACCCAGACCTCATGCACAGGGGTAACCTTAACACCCACTCTGACAAAGTGGGGCACATATTTAAAGCAACAAGCATGGTTTTCTAGTAGCCCTTTGGCTGAGCAGCTACATACTCTGCTGAGGCCAGTACAGTTCCAAGTGACAGCCCCCTAGGAACCTATGGAAGTGGGAGACATCCCAAACCCTATGAGGAAGGGAGGGCAGGCCCCTTAGATACATAATAGCAGGAATGCCATGAGAACTCAGAAGACTCCCAAGGTAATGGCAGGAATGCCCATACTTTAAAGGTGATAGGGAGCTCAGACGACTCCCAGGTGTGACCAGAGGTTTCTCTTACAAGATGAGCATGTCCTTTGCATCCCCCCGGAAGGGAAGGACGTACCTGTAATGGTTTCTTTTCTTTTCTTTTCTTTTCTTTTTTTTGGCAGTACCGGGGATTGAAACCAGGGGCGTTCTACCTCCGCGCTATACCCCCAGCCCTATTTTTTATACTTTATTTTGAAACCGGGTCTCACAAAGTTGCAGAGGGCCTCACTAAGTAGAGAGAGAGAGAGAGAGAGAGAGAGAGAGAGAGAGAGCTGAGGCTGGCTGCAAACCCAGATCCTCCGGTCTCCACCTCCCAAAGTACTGGGATTACAAGTGTGCGCCACTATGCCCAGCTAAGTTTCTGTCCTACTTTCCAGGTTAATGGCAGGGAATAGCCTGCCTTCCTGGGTACACACCTTTGCAAGACTGCACAATATCTTCCATTGCTGGGTTTGCACCAAGCTACCATTACAGGCAGCCGAGATCCTCCTGTGGTGAATTGCCCTTGCTACTGCAGACAACTGGGCTACTTGGTGAACTTGGAATCACAGCATCCCAGAATAGGATGAATGACACCATGTAATAGAGGATTTGTTGTGCCAAAACTATAATGATGCCCCCCCATTGGGATATGCTATGAAAAATGGGTGGGGCTGGTTAATATGTAGTAATACTATAGATGTAGAGCTTGTAAGCATAGTAGCTTTTTGTATAGAACAGGTGAACCAACTTGTGACCAGTCACAGTGCTGAATGGTTGCCCAAGAACTATGTAAGTTTTGTTTGTTCCAGAGGATAGTATTATAGATGTAGAGCTACAGGTGGAAACCTTAGCCCAACATGCTGCGGAAGCTTTAAATATATTCTGATGGGCTCTTTTGGTCATTGGGTCCAGTGTAATACTCTTGGGGTTAAGCCATGTACCACCACACTGTAGGGGGTGTAGTATGGGGGCCCAGTGAGACTACAGGCTGGTGGTGATAGCATGGTCCCATGTAACCATGGACACAAATGTATCCTGCATAGTCATGGATGAGTGCAGTCTCTGCACCATCCCAGATGTGTGCACCTCCTGTATCATAGCAGGTGCGCACACATCTCGCACATACACATTGCCTATAGTTATGTGCAATGATTAAGAAAAGTATAACATGCATATGCAATGACTATGCAAAGTGTAACACACATGTGTGACTACTAAGCAAAGTGTAACATGCACTTTCCATTCATGTGGGTGTGCACCATTTTGTGCAGAACCCTATATAAGGAACGGGTCTACAGAATAAATTTGCTGTTTGCTGTTTGTTCTCCTCTAGATGGCGATTCCACGTGTTTTATTCATCCTGGGTATCTCATCGCCTGCAATAACAGCTGGCCCCTGACTGTGGCCACCTCTAGATCATACTTTTTAGCAGATCAGAAATACCTGTTTAGCAAGTGTTTGCTATGGTTCACGGATGCAATTTTTCACAAAGTGAAGATAATAAGCAACTGTTTACCCAGATTCTCTAACTATCAGGAGCTATAAGAAATTCCTAGACTGTCCATTTGCTGGGCTCCTTTCTCCAAATTTCTTTCCAAATCTTGGACTGTAAAAGCAGTAATTAAGTTATGAGAGAGGGTTTACATCTCAACTTTTCTCCTAATAAATTTTAAGATTTTCTATCTTCCCCTTAACTATAAAGATTACTGGAAGAACTCAGACCATAATGGTTTGCACTTGAATGTATATAATTCTAACTCAAAGATAGAAGAGAGTTGTCAATGGGAACCTAAAAACAAAGGAAAACAAAACACATTTTCTTAGACCTTCAGTTGATAAAGCCAAGATCTTAGCAATCCCTTTTTTTAAAATACTTTTATTGGTGCATGGTAATTATACATCTCAGTGGGGTTCAAAGTGATAGAGATATTCATGCACAGAGGAATTGGTGTATTTCCCATCAAATCCCACCCCACTGCCCACCTCTCCCCTTACATATTAGTGAGATTGGGAGTGATACCCTCACATATAAACAGCATTATTTGAACTGTTTCCTTCATCAATTTTCCTTTTTCCTTTCCCTCCTCCCTCCCCCAATCCCCTTCCACTATTCTACTGGTCTCTCTCTTCAATTATCTAAAGTCCCTTTTGTTTCCTATTTTCTATCTTCCACATATGAGAGATAAAACATTTGACCCTTAACTTTCTGAGACAGACCAATCTCACTTAGCACAATATTCTCTAGTTCCCTCCATTTTCCTGCAAATGATTTGTTTTTCTTTATGGCTGAGTAGAATTCCATTGTGTGTAGACACCACATTCTTGTTATCCATTAATCTGCTGATGGACACCTAGGTTGGCTCCATAATTTGGCTATTGTGGATTGTGCTGCAATAAATATGGATATGCATTCATCACTGTAGTATTCTGACTTTAACTCTTTTGGAAAGATACCAAGGAGTGGTATATCTTGGTCATATGGTGTTTCCAATCCTAGTCTTTTGGGCAACCTCCATACTGATCTCCATAGTGGCTGTACTAATTTGCAGTCTCACCAAAAATACATAAGAGTTCCTATTTAGATCATAAAGTTTGCAATTACTAGAAGAAAACATGGGACCAACTCTCCAAAATATTGGCACTTATAAAGACTTCCTCAATTAAATCCTCAAAGCTTGGGAAATAAAATCAAGAATCAATGGGATGGTATAAAATTAAAAAGCTTCTGTGCAGCAAAGGAAACAATCAAGAGTCTGAAGAGAGAGCCTACAGAATGGAAAAAGCTTTGCCAGCTACTCCTCTGATAGAAGACTAACATCTAGAATATATAAATAACTTGTAAAACTAACACTAAAAAAAAAACATTAAAAACGGGCAATTGAACTGAATAGATGCCTCAAAGAAGAAATACAAATGGCCAATAAATACATAAAAAAGTTTTCACATCATTAGCAATCAGAGAAATGCAAATGAAAATTACACTGAGATTCTATCTCATAATTCCTCCTGAATTAAACATATCAAAAATACTAAATTCTGGAAAAAATATGCAAAGCAATATTTGGTTCCATTTGAATATATGAGAAATACGGGAGGAAATGAAGAGGATACATAAACATGGAACTTAATTCAAATTGCTCTCCCAGATTCTCAGACTCTCTATTTCCTTTTCCTTTCTTGAAATGAAATTTTCATTTACAGTCAAATCTTAGTTTATAAGGGTCATAAGCTGATAATATTATTCATGGTTTTCTTCTCCATTTCTGTTTCTTCTGTATTTTCCTTCTTCCTGTCCTTTTGCTCCTACTCTGAAAACTCACCCCAAAATATAAATTATTTAGTTTCTAAATTGTTTAGTCACTATACTTTTTCCTCGGTGTTTAGAAGTTTCTTTCTTATCAGCAGTCTGGTGGAGGTGTAGCTCAGTGGTAGAGCATGTGCTTAGTGTGCTTAGCATGCATGAACCCCTGGGTTAAGTCCCAGCACCAAATAACAAAAAAAGATAAGTATTTTGGAGGGTCTCACCATGTTTCCTCCAGTCACAGCCTGGAGAGAAGGATACTAGATATGCTGCTTGGCCTGATGGATTCCTCTCTTTCACCCAGCTCATGGAAGAGAAGATAATTATTTATCCCCATCCACTCTCCAGGACAGGGCTCCTGCTTAAGCTGGTCCTGATAAAGGTAGAAGGAACTTACTTTTCCCTCAGTGTAGGAAGAGACAAACTTATTCTTTTCACCAAGCACAGCTGGTAGCTTCTGTGGACGTTTCTCTACACTCAGGATGATCTCCATACACAGGCACGCGCATGGCCACACCATCCCTGGCCAAACCTCAACCCCACTAGGACTCATAATTTGGGACTTGGGAGGGTCTGAGGGAGTATCATCTACCCTACATCCTCAGGAATGCATATAGTAAGAACTTCCTCACCCCAAGCAAACAAGTCAGGCACAGTTGAATTTGGAACGTTTTCAAATCAGGACTCTCATACTTGAAGCTGAAGTCTCCCAAATCTCATTTGAAGCAAATTCATGAATTTTCCATTTTAGAAGTGATAAATTTCCTTACTTCAAATTGTGCCATATTAAAATAATTTTGATTTCTTAATTGGATAGAAGAGTTAATCAATTAATTCTTGCTTATGTGGTTTATGTCAGTTTGTTTAGTCATACTAATAATTGCCATTCACCAGAAATGCCGGTATGTTAAACAAATGCTCCTCCTCTGTTTTCATTTCAGTAGCTTGGTAGAAAAGAAAAATCAGTTGAGAGGTCTTGAATTACACTCAAATAACAGAAAAAATATTGTCAAGGGATTTCTTAGTAGAAATGTTGATGTACTATTTCTTAACTGAGAAGAATACACTTATGAAAATATTTTTAGTGGTCTATGAAGCATCATTAACTTTAGGAGAAAACTCTTGAATGAAATTGAAGTATATTGCAATGCATACCTTCATTTATATGACTGTTATTGCACTGATTTTCAAGTCAATAATTCTGCATAAAGAAGAAAGAAGTTTGCCTGACTTATAATACATTCTTAGGACTAAATCTCTATTTCTATATCTGCATGTCATTTCCAAACCCATTTACAGTAGAGAATGACAAAACAAAGTTAGTCATGGGAGTTTCTATTACAAACTATGCATGTTGCGGGAAATTCCTCCCCACATTTACTTCTGACAAATCTTGATTTTGATGCATTTGAAGATGATGCAATTCTACAAATGGGTGCCAGGTCTGACTAATATCTAGTTATCATGCTATGGGTCCGCAATGCCCCCCAATAGGCTCATGTATTGAAAGCATGTCTCCGATGCAACAAGATTCAGAGGTGAAATAATTGAATCAGGGCTAAATTCTCATCATTTATCTCTTTATGACCACTGAAGGATTAATAATTTGAATGGATTTACTGAGTGGTCATTTAGATAGGTGGGGCATGGCTGGAGGAAGTAGGTCACTAGGAGTGTGGCCTTGGGGATTATATCTGTCCCTGGATGCTTTCATGTGCCGTCTCTCTCTTTCTCTCTCTCTCTCTCTTTCTCTCTCTCTCTCTCTCTCTCTCTCCCTCCCTCCCTCCCTCCATCCCTCCCTCCCTCCCTCTCTCTCTCTCTCTTGGCCACCATTGAGTTAAGCTCAGTTTTTCTCCTCCACACCATGCTTCCATGATGTCTGCCTTGGAGTTGAATGACTATGGACTATATCTCTGAAATCATGATACAAATAAACTTTTCCTCCTCTATGTTGTCCATGTCAGGATTTTTGGTCACAGCAACAAAAAGTAGACTAAAACACTAGCCAAATTATTACCAAATCCCAGTACTTGCCTCAATTTGCTGAATCAAATAATTAGGACAAGCCTTTGGAAAGAAGGAAAAAGAAATTTACTGATTTGCTAGCAAATCAGAGAAACCAGTGAACTTAAGAGTTCAGGAGCAAGCCCCAAATTCTCCCCAGACTAAGGAATCGAGTCTCTTTTAAGAGTTAGCTCTTCGGGGTCTTATCAGAAGAATTCATGTTTAAGTCATCCTTGAGTAAGTTCTTATTTAGATCCACAGGCCAAAGTCATGCTTGAGAATTTATCAGAAGGGATACAATTCACGTTTAAGTCTCCCTTAAGTGGATCTTATGCAGACCCACAGGCCAGGGTCATATCCTGTTTATCAGAAGGAACACAGTTCATGCCCGAGTCTTCCTTGAGTCCGTTCTTACTCAGATCCACAGATGCCAGGTCCCCTTCTGTCAGTAAATGGATAAGAACGTTATTTGATAAGAGGGAGTGAAGGAAAGGGGGAACACAAAGGAGGAAAAATTCCAGCTTTGAAATGTCATCTGTTAGATGCCAGGGTCATAAGCAGGCCCCCCATTACAAAATGACATTTTTTAATCTAAAGAGATATTTATATATTGGGCTTGAAATTTAAAGATGCATCCTGAGTCGCATAGCAGAAATACTATAAGCATGGTCTGCAATGTCAACTTAAATTTACAAACTGAGCCCTTCCTAGGTGCAATGGTTGGGGTATGGTTGAGTGTCCCCCAAGGCTTCATGCATTGAAATTTAATCCCCATTTTGAGATATTAAAATGCTGAAACTTTATCCAACTATAGAGTTTAGAGGTAAGGTTTTAGGTAGGTAATTCTGATTAGATTAGGACATTAAGGTGGATTCCCCTGATTGAATTCTAGGGGTTTTATAAGAAAAAGGAGAGAGACCAGAACACACACACACACACACACACACACACACACACACGCGCGCGCGCGCTCGCTCCCCCTCTCTTGCCATGTGATGTCCTGCTCCACCTCTGGTCTCTGCCAGCAAGAAGGTTATCACCAGATGTGACCCCTCACCTGTGGAAAAGAACCAGGAGTCAAAATAAACCTCTTTCCTTGCAACTTACCCAGTCTATGATATTGTGTTATCAGCAACAGAAAATGGATGAAAAACACCAGGCTGCCTTGTGTAGCTCAGGGTCATGCTGGAGCTCCCTTGGTTCCCTGATCAATAGCCAATGCTGATCTTGGGAAGGGTCCTTTAAAAATGCTCCATTTCTAGGAAGCAGGAAAATGGCACATGGCCTTCAAGTGTGCTGATTGGGCTTCACCATGCTCAGAATTCAGACACACTTGTAAAGAGTTCTACAGATAGCTTATAACTCCACCACCATGCAGGTCCGCTATTGCTAGGTTACACAAGAGTATGACAGTAGATGTAAGCAGGCACTTGTGCATAGTCTGTTCTTTTCATTAACAAATCGATAAGAAAAAAAAACACTTGATTTTGAGAGTCATTATTGTTTGCTGTCCATTCTCTGATAGTATAGACAGTGGTTGCCTAATATTCTGCTAAAGTTATTGCAGTTGGTGTGAAGATGGGGTGGGCCTGTGTGTATGGTGGACAAATCTGTACAAGCTTCTCCGGCTAATAAGCTTCAAGGTTAGCACACTAATAAACCTTGTTCTGTTCAATCATATCAGCATCAAGGACATGGTAAAAGGCCTTGCTCTTTAAAATCATAGACCTTGAGAACTTTGTATTTGAGACCATATCAGTGGCTACAAGAACAGAATAAATGAGCTGCATGCTGGGATTTATCATTATACTAAGTATGATAACATAAGCCACTTCAGTCTGGGAGCAGTGGAATTTCTTTCCTCCTCTGGTGGAGCCATTCATAATCTTTCCACTTCTGTTAGAACTAATCAAAACCCTGTTCATTTAACCAACATACTATATGTAAGATTTTCTCAAACATTGTTTCAAGAAACTGTGTGCTATGGTTTAAATATAGCTTATCCTCCAAAGTCATGTAAGAATTTAATCTCCAAAGCCATAATGGTATCTTAAAAAGGTAGACCTTAATCCATCTATGCTGTTTAGAGGTGAGGCTTTTGGGAACTGATTACCATTAAAGTCATTAGGATGGGGTTTCCATGACTGAATGCTGGTGCTCTATAAGTGGAGGGAGAAAAGGGGGCATGTGGGCTCCCTGTTTTTGCCATGTGATGTCCTGTGCCATATCAGGAATCATCACTAGATGAGGCCCCTGGACCTCAGGATTGTGAACCAAAATAAGCCTCTTTTCTTTATAAGGTAGCCTGCTTCGAGTATTTCATTATAGTATTAAAAACAGACTAATACACTATGTTCCAAATGCAGGCCTTTCCTAGCTTGTAAGCTATTTGAGATTGTTTACTCTTTTAAGTACTTGGGATTGAACTCAGGGGCATTTTACCTCCGAGCTATATCCCCAGCCCTATTTTTTTTTATTTTATTTTGAAACAGGGTCTCACTAGGTTGTTGAGAATCTCACTACTTGCTGAGGCTGTCCTTGAACCTGTGATTCTCCTGTCTCAGCCTCCCGAGGAGGCTACATTTTAATGAGCTCATTGTCAAAGTTAAGAATTTAGAGAGAAACAAAAATAATTGATCCAAAGAAAATGAAAGTAAATGAGATGATAAAAATCAAGCAGAAATTAAAAAAGAGAGGAATTATATCATAATGGGGCATGACATAGCCAAAAATTGGTTATTTGAAAAGGCTAATAGAGTAGGCAAGAATTCTCTGCTGAAACTGATCAAGAGATGGTGCATTTGCATACACATGCACACATATTTTAACAATAAAAAGGGGGATATGTAGAATAAACCATTGGAAATTTATAAATAAGAAAATAATATGGATGGCTTTATTTCTCTTACATTTAAAAGTTAGATAAAATAAGTGGATCCTGGAAAAGATGGCTAAATAAGATTGGCTAATGGGGAAATATAAAACCTAAACCCTTCTATAATATTTCAAGGAATTGAATCAGTATTTAACAACCTTCCCACAAAGGAAATGTCAAAATCAGTTCACTTATTGATTATTTAGATTTTATAGCAAATATTCCAGAGAAGAGAAAAACAGGAAGCACTCTGAAGCTTGCTTTTTTAGTACTAAAATTACCTTGGTGCCAAAATTATACAAGAAGAAAAAGAAAAAGTGAATTATAGCCAGGCATGGTGGTGCACACCTATAATCCCAGCAGAGTCAGGAAGATAGCAAGTTCAAGGTCAACCTGAGCAATTTAGTGAGACCCTCTCTGTCTCAAAATGAAAAAAATTCAAAGGGGGCTGGTAAGGTAGCTCAGAAGAACATTTGCTTTGCATTTCAGGCCCTGGGTTCAATTACTCGTTCTAAAAAAAAAGCTAATTATAAGTCAACTCAGTCACGTACATAGACTCAAAAATATCTAACATCTAATTAAATGAATCCAAGAGGTACGCAAGAAGTATAATCGATCATATCAAAGTGTTATAGTTCAGGAATTCAAGGTTGATCTAAGATTAGAAAATCTATTAAAAGAATTCAGAACATGACTAGATTAAGACATAAAGACAAATAATATTCCCAAGAGATTCAGAAAAATCAGTTGGTAAAATTCAAACTCCATGACATAAAGAAAATTTAAGCTTAGCAAGCTAGAAATAAAAGAGTGTATATATAGGCAACCTATAAGAAATGTGATGCCTTGTGATGAAATGCTAGCAATCAGGAATAGCGCAATGATGTCTTCTACCATGGTTTCCAACAAGCCTTGTTCTGGAGGCTCTAAAGTCATATCTGTGTCCATCATACAGGAGACTTCTCGATGCCGCTGCCCCGACTTGAGCCACAGTGGCTCCCGGACCTGGGATGTTTTTATTCCATAGCCCCCAGATCATAACTTGGGTATATGACCATCAATACAGAGCCCCAGAATCTCTATGGATCGAAGCTGAGCCCAAATTATTCACAGAATCAAGGGGGCCTGAGACACATCCAGGTCCTTTCACCAGAGTTCAGGAGATGGCTTACCGTCAAGGAATAGATATTTTTAATATAATTATGTTCAAAAATCTAATGTCACATTCACAGTATATGACTATTCTCTCTTCATCTCTACTTTTTCTAAATCTTCAAGAAATTCAGTAAAAGTTCTTTTACCTTTTATTGGCCTTTCCAACTTCTTCCTACTCAAGGACTGAAAGGACAGCTTGGCTCTACAAGGGCCAAAGACCCAAATAAGGGATCTTTCCCTATCCCCATACCCAACTACATCTAAACTGCCTTAGTCCAAAAAAGAGACAGATCTCTTGCTTTCTCCTTAGTGGGACGACTATCTTTAAATACCAAAGAAATGAGAAAGAAGAGAAGCCAGCCCCCAAGAAGTTGCCTCGCAGGTGCTGATAAATGTGACATCACAGCAGTGAAGACACACCCAGCTCTCATTCACTCGGCCTCACATGTCGAGTCCCACTCTCGATGGGTAAGGGTGCAGGCACCGAATGAGACAGAACAGTTCCTGCTATTGAAGAACATTCCCCAGCAATTGAACAGATATGGACCAAATTATCACACGACAATGTCCATGCAGAAACAGAAGTTGGTGTATTACGTGGTGGTAGCTTGAGGGATCTGGGAACATGGGTCTTAGGCCTTCAGGAAAGATTTCACCAAACTGATCTCATGCTTGGTATTTAAAGGATGTGGAAAAATCCCCCAGGCAGCAAAGAGAGAAAAGGAGCAATCCTGGAACAAAGAAAATGATGTGCCCACATGCAGAAATACAGAGGACTCGTGGCTTAGAACACAGTGTCTGGAATTTTTAGGATAAGGAATAAAATAAGAAGTACTGATTAAGGCCAGGGGTAAAGAACCTGGATAAACAGTGGAAGAATCTAGCTTACCTTGTAGTCTCTGGAAGATAACAGGGGTTTCAAAAAGGAGAATTGACAAGATTTGAGTTTGGTGAGGCCAAGACAGGAGTAGAAATGGGGAGGAGCAGACTGGAGGGAAGTCATGCAGGAGTTATTTATTTATTTATTTATTTATGTACTGAAGACTGAACCCAGGGACATTCTACCTCCAAGCTACATCCCCAGACCTTTATTTGTTTTTTGTTTTTAAAATTGGGTCTTGCTAGGTTGCTGAGAGTCTCTATCTTGCTGATGCTGTACTTGAACCTGCGATCCTTCTGTCTCAGCGTCCCAAGTTACTGGGATTACAGAAGTGCACCACCACACTCGGATATGGAAAGTGTTTAAACCAACCCAGCAGAGAAGTCATGAGGCCTGAAACAAATCTTGGAAATGGGTGGGGTTAGAGGAGAGATTTGAGAGACACTTCAAAGGTAGCGTTGTCTGGATTTTTCTTGCTGGGTGAGAAGAGAAATAGGACAAGTATTTCACCTGGATTCTAGCTTGGAGGGAAGTGTGCCATCGACTGAACTAGTCACAGGAGAAAGGACAGAGTTGACATGGGTTTGGAGAAGTTGGGTTGAGCACAGGGATGGGTGGAAGAGATACATGAATATTCGTGTTTGTAGCAGCACAATAGTCAAACTATGGGACCATCCTAGGTGTCTGTCAACAGATGAATGCTTAAAGAAAATGTGACACATATACACACAATGGAATTTTACTCAGTCATAAATAATAATAAATTTATATAATTTGCAGGAAAAATGGATGTAACTAGAGAATATTATGCCTAGTGAGACCAGCCAGTCTCAGAAAGTCAAGGGTCTTATATTTTCTCTCCTATGTGGAAACTAGAGAGAAAAATAGGAAACAAAAGAAACTTTAGATAAATGAGGAGAGAGACTAGAATAGTTTCTACTGTTGGGTTGGGGTAAGGAGGTGGAGATGAGAAAAAGGAGGATCGAGGAAAGAACAGTTTGAATAATGCTATGTCCATATATTGAGGAATCACTACCAATCTCATTGACATGAATGGAAAGAGAGGAGGGGGACTCAGGGTGAGATGCAAAAGGAAATATATCAAGTGCTGTGTGCACGTACGTTTGTATCACTTTGAACCTCCCTGTGATGTATAATTACAATACAATAATAAAAGTATAAAAAGCCACTGAATATACATTTTAAATGGATGAATTCTATGGCATATGAATAATATCTCAATAAAGGTATTTACCCCTATCTCTTGCCATGTATATAAACCAACTGAGAATGGATCAAAAACTTAAACACAGACCTGAAAGAATGAAGCTACTAGAAGGAAACATATGGAAAACACTTCCAGACATTGACATGGACAAAGGCCTCAAAAGTAGCAACACAGGCAAAACTCAAGTGGGGTTGCAGCAAACTGAAAAAGCTGCACGGCAAAGAAAAGGATGAACAGAGAGAAAATGCAATGTGCAAAATGAGAGGACATGTGAAAACTATCTATCTGACAAGGGACTAGTATCCACATACACAAAGAATTCAAACAACTCAGCAGCACAATAATCACAGTAATATGGTTAAAGAGTGGGCAAGGACTGGAAGGGCTGAGAGTGTAGCTCAGTGGTAGAGGACATGCCTAATCCTGGGTTCGATCTCCAGCACTACAAAAAGAGAACAAATGACCTAAAGAGATATTTCTCAAAAAGGAAACATTCAAATTTCCAATATGTATATGAAAAATGTTCAACATCACTAATTAGGGTAATGCAAATCAAAACCACAAGATATCATCCCAGTTAAAGTGACTATCATCAGAAAGACAAAAAAAATCATGAATATGGAGAAAGGGGAGCTCCCTTATAATGGTTGGTGGAAACATGAATTAGTACAGGCATTATAGAAAAAAAACTGTGGCCAGGCGTGGTGGCACACGCTTGTAATCCCAGTACTTGGGAGGCGGAGACCGGAGGATCCAGGTTCGTGGGCAGCCTCAGCTACTTAGTGAGGCCCTCCGCAACTTCGTGAGACCCGGTTTCAAAATAAAGTATAAAAAATAGGGGCTGGGGTGTAGCTCGGAGGTAGAATGCCCCTGGGTTCAATCCCCGGTACTGCAAAAAAAAAAAAAAGTGTGAAGATTCACTAAAACAACCTACCATATGACCCATCAATTCTACTACTGGGTATATATGCAAAAGAAAAAAATCAGGATGCTAAAGAGATACCTACGCTCCTGTGTTTATTGTGTAACTACCTATAATTACTAAGATATGAACTCAGGTATTCATCAACCAATGAATGGATAAAATATGGAATTTATATATACACAGTGGAAAATTATTTAGCCACCGAAAGAATGAAATCCTGTAATTTGAGGAAACATGGGTAGAACTGGAGGACACTATGATAACTGAAATAAGCCTGACATAGAAAGACTAACACCACATGTTCTCACTTGTATGGGAAAGCTAAAAAATTAATCTGATAGAAGTAGAGAGTAGAATAGTATTACCAGAGGCTGGGAAGGGGAAGAAGAGGTGAAATAGGGGAGTATGTTACAGGTGCAAAAATAGTTAGACGGGGGGCTTCATCTTTGATGTTCGATAACCCAGAATGGTGACTATAGTTAGCAGTAATTAATTGTATATTTCAAAACATCTAGTGGATTTTGAATGTTCCTGATATAAAGACACAATAAGTGTTTGAGATTGATAGACATGCTAATACCTTGATTTGATCATGATGTGTCATATACATGTAAAAACATCACACCATACCCAGTCAAGATGTATAGCTATTGCATGTAAGTTAAAAGTTTTTAAAATAAAAGCTTTTTTTTTTTTTAAGAAGCCAGGCCAGGAAGCAAATATCCACAAAAATGATAGAGGAAAGAGAACAGACTTTCAAGGAGGAGATGAGTCTCCTCTCCATCCTTCCTCACACCCCTCCCTTTCATTTTGCAAACCCTTGCCCTTTTTCTGTCATTCCTTATTCTATTTCTAATTTCAAGTTTCCTTTTTTCTAATTCTCAACAGTTGGTCTATTGGGATAAAAATTATGATGACTGCTGGAGTATAAATTCACATGTGCTTGAATTTTTCATAAAGGAAGCTGTGAATGGAGAGAAGCTGTCATTTTTTTCATTGAGCATATGCAGAATGTTACAAAAATTTAATGCACTATAGCAGAGTGGAATTTTTTTTAATTTTATTTATTTGTTTATTTATTTGTTTATTTATTTATTTATTTTGTGCTGGGGCTTGAACCCAGGGTACTTTATCACAGAGCTACAATCTCAGGCCACTTAATTTCATTATTTTGAGAAAGGCTCTAAGTTGCCCAGGCTGGCCTTGAATTTGAAACCCTTATGCCTCAGCCTCTCAAGCAGCTAGAATTACAGGTGTGTGTCACCATGCCTGGCTTATTTTCTTAATTTTTTAAAAAAACTATTTTGAAGTCAGGCATGATGGTGCACACCTGTAATTCCACTACTTGAGAGGCAGAGACAGGAGGATTGCAGGTTTGAGGCCAGCCTGAGCAACTTAGCAAGAACCTAAGCAACTTAGTGAGACTTTGTTTAAAAATAAAAAATTAAACGGGCTGGGGGTATAGCTGGGAGCTAGAATTCCCCTGGGTTCAATCCCTAGTGCTAATAATAATAACAACAACAACAATTTGAACAACCATATCGGGGAATTTTAAGAGTGAAGCTCTCAATTTGTTATACCAGAACTAAACATAAATACTAAAATATTTGCTGACAAAAATTCTTCATATTGGATAAATTCATAATCTTGAATCTTCTGCTAGTGATAGAGTATTTATTCATTCACTGATGTGTAAGGGACAGAAAGAGTTATTTCAAAATAATGTCATATATGTATACATGTTAGACAGCCATGACAGTAAGTTTTCCACATAAAAAAACTAGATCATCAAGAGTATAACACTGAAATAGTTGTATACTCTAATATTTAAAAGGAGGAGGCATTAAGGGCTAAAATATGTCCCCCTGAAATTCACATATTCACATATTGGAGCCTTAACCTCCAATGTGATGGTGCATGGAGGAGCGGCCTTCAGAAGGCAATGGGGTCTAGATGTGGTCATGGGCTTGGAGCCCCGTGATGGGCTTAGCACCCTAATAAGAAAAAAAAGACAATGAGTCTCTCCTCTCTCTCTCTCTCTCTCTCTCTCTCTCTCTCTCTCTTCCCCCAACCCATCATGTAAGAACACATCAAGAAGGCCACTATCCACACCAGGAAGAGGACCCTTACCAGAAACTGGACCCGCCAACACTTTGATCTTATTCTCCCCAGCCTCCAGGATTGTAAGAAATAGGTGTATGTTATTTCTCTGGTCAGTGGTAGTTTTGTTATCATGGCCCATACTAAATAAAATAGATCAGGAGGGGAAATCCCAATGCAGAGTAACCCTGATCAAATGCAGGTCAGATAATGGTCAGAATCATGTTGCTCTTTTTGCTGAAAATCCTCCCGGGCCTTCTCGTCTCCTCCAGAACAAAAGCCAAGGCTTAGGGTGACGTCACTTCCTGGCCCCATTCTCCCTGGACCACCCCCTCTTTACCTGTCTGACCTGGCCTTACACTCTCTAATACATATGTGATATGCACACTATGAAGGAAATAAGTATATGCAAACATATTTTAGTCCAATGAATGGTTCATTGCTATAAGCATCTGTGTATGTATCAAATATCTATGAGAAGCTTATGCGAACAGTGAGTAATGCAGAAGTTTTATGACTATGTATCCCTGCATAAAATAACTTGCAGATAAAAATAATCTTATAAAACCCCCTGCATTATGCTGCACATGAATATATGCTCTCTTTGAATAGATTCTTATGTTTTTCCCCCTGTATGGAACTGCTTGTATTGCTCAATTTAAGTGTGAGAACTGAGACTATCTTTGTATCCTTTTTATAAGTTTTACCAAATACATTCAAGGGAGTCCATAATACACATGGTTAAATGTGTGAAAGTATTCAAAGGCAAGACTGAGAGGAAAGTGACCTGCAGATGGTACTGTCGGAGTAGTCTCAGATCTTCTCACAGTCGTTCCCTCCAGTTCTGTCTCTTCATAGAGCTTGGCTCTGATTAAATCAGTAAATAAATAGTTGAAAACCCTTAGCATTTATAATATTTGAAAAATAAACCCTTCAAGATATATCAGAACACACACACATGCACACGTGCATGTGCACACGCACAGGCACGCGCACACACACGTACGCACTTTAATGAGACCTTCCATTTCAGAGTTTGAAGAACATCTGGTTCATTTGGAAGCATATATCATCATCTCCAGAATGCAAAGTGACTAAGACCCGAGAGAATTAAGTGCAGCAGAAAGTGTATTCAGCATTATTGGAAATGTGTTTTATTGCAAAACAGTAAAGATTTATGACCAGTTCGTGAGGATTAGCAATATAGCTTTCTCACTTTCTTTCATAAATAAATCATATTAACAATAGCTTTGTAAAACATCAGCAAGGTACAGTATAATTTTTAAGTCACAAAATAAATAGTGTACTAGAAACATTACTAAACCAATTAAAATTGATATCCAAAACTCCCTAGTAAATTTAACTATAATTATTTTAGGGTCTGTGAGGAAGGTTTCCATCTTGCTAACCTGAAATTAATTACTGCTTAATGTATTTAACACACATCTGTTTAATATAAAAAAGCTTCATATAGATTATTAATTCTATGCCATATTCTCTCCATCTAGTTGCAGACATATGAAAATAAAGAGAATTAACAAAGAGTAAGAGTTTGCTGTTTACCCTTTCTTGACCTGAGTTTAACAGGGTATAAATATATTTTGTTTAGAAATACATTATTCAAGGATGAATTCTCTGAGCATAAATATAAGAGATCATAATGTTATAAAGACAAAGCTAGACCCTAGCGACATGGTAATTAACTAAACGTTTATTATGGAAAGCAGATTTTTTGACAAAATGTAATGAAAGAAATATTTCTGTATCTGTAACAAATATTCTGACTACAAATTTTATATGATTTCCTTTCTCATGCGCTTTTAGGACATGGTTGGAATGTAAGTGTGATTCCCAGATCCCCGTGGGTAGTGGTGCGTGCAAGTACGTTTTTCAGACCCAGTTCTCCCACCTTGTGATACACTCAACTGAACCCTGGGAGCACCATCTGTAGGCTCCTTTGCCTCTAAATAAATCCATTCACTACTTTTAGAGAAGTACAATACAAAAGGCATTTACAGAAATATGATGTAAATGTCAGACAGCGTTCTTTCAGTAATCTTAAATTCAGATAAGAATATTCTCTTCTAGACAAGATCAAACTATGAAGCTGGGATGTCCTGGAAAAAAAATACTTGACCACCAAATAAAAATAATCCTGAAGGAAGTTACCTCTGCCATGATTTTTGTCACACCTTCTCAGCCTCTGATTATTATTCACTTCCTCCTTTACATCTGTCCCTGGAAGCACTAACCAGGGGAGAGAATCTGTAGAGAAAACCCTCTGAGTTTGTTTTGGGGATGGTTTCTGCAGGACTTCTGTCATCCAGAGCCTCCTCAAGTAGTAGGCCTTTCCTTACCCTCTACCCTCTGACCTCTGATCGCTCGGAAGCAGGGCCATCTTTATAGACATGGTAGACTAAGTCTACAGGCTATCTTGGTGGGTATTGAGTTGCTCTCTGTCCAGAAATTCATACCTTTGAGTTTCCACAACAGATAAACACTAATGGAAGGCTATAAATGTTTCCAGACTTACAAGTCTGATGCAACAGGAACTAGGTCATAGCTTAAAAGACTAAGTTGCCAGGCTTCTCTCTTACCAAGGAAGAGCCTGAGTACCTCTTAGCTCACTTTCTCCTGAATTTCCATTAGTATTCCTAGATAATAAACAGAAAATACATAAAATCTTGTACCTACATTGTAAACCAAGATTGGCTAGTAATATGCCCAAATCTAGGGCAAAAGCTTACCACTTGCGACATTAATAGAGCGGAGGTGAAGACGGAAATGGTGACACATGCCTGTGATCCCAGTACTTGGGAGGCTGAGACAGCAGGATTGCAGGTAAGAGTTGCCTCGGCAACTTAGCAAGATTCTCAGCAACTTAGTGAGATCCTGTTTCAAAATAAAACAAATTAAACAGGGCTGGGGGCATAGCTCAGTGATGGAATGCCCTGGGTTTAATTCCCAGTACCAAAAAAAAAAAAATAGAGCTCAGGTGAAAAAGCAGATTCCTGGGGTCACCCACACTTAAGTCAGTACAGAAAGATTGGGGAGGAAGAATTAGGAGAACACTTTGATTTACGACTACCATTTCTCCCTAGCTAACTCGTTCATTTTAAACTTCCATTTCTATTACCCACCAGAGACCAAAAGTGCCAGGAGAAAATATAGCCCACATCCTACACGGCAAAGAAACTTGAAGGATAAAAAAATCCCTCCAGGCAAGAGAAGAGAGAAAAATCCTCAAAGAAATGCATGCTAGAGATTTTCATCTTTTATGAACCAACCCTGGGCCAGGAAGAACTCCTTTCTAAGCATGGAGAATACAGCAAGTGCAAGGGGGAAACGTGGTGCTCACCTCTCACTTCAGTCTAAAAAAAAATGGCCCTGAATAAATGTTGTAACAGACAAGGCTCTTGCTGTTGGAAATGACAGAAATCTAAGTCATCTTAAGCCAAATAGGGAAGTGTGTTGGCTCAGGTGATCTGTGCTGTGACAGGGCAGAGGTGAAGTTGAGCTGAGAGGCGAATACATCCAGGGACCTTGCTTTCCTCCCTTCTTTTCTTCTCCCCCACTTTCTCTGTCTCCTTTCCTTTCCTTTCTGCATGCCAGGTTTACTGTAAGGGCAGACAGACACCCTCCACACAGTAGTGGAGCGAATCTTCCAGCAGCCCTGTACTCACAGCCTCAGACTCCAACTGCAGAACTCGCCTTCAGCTCTGTTTTGATCTTCAAAAAGGATACAGGGCAACCTGGCTTGGGTTACACGCCCAGCTCGGTGGCAGAGGAGAGTGTAATATGACCATCACGTCCTGGGTCACATATCTCTGTCTCTGTGGTTGGAGTGAGAAGAAAGCAGAAAACAAAGGAAGGGAGAAATACTGTTCAAAAAAAAAAAAGGGTACAAAATAATATGTGTTCACTGCAAAGCACAGGAAATCGTGCATGTCAGTATTAACTTTTTCAGGCTGTATTAGTCAACTTTCCATCAGGAAATACAAAACCCAAGACAATCAACTTGTAACAAGAAAAGGTTTATTATGACTCATAATTTTAGAGGTTCCAGTCCACGATCAATTGGCCCCATTGCTTTTGGCCCTGTGGCGAGGCGGCACATCACGGCAGGAGCGCAGAGCAGGGAAAAACTCTGCTCACTTCATGACCAGGTGGCAAAAGAGAAAGAGAGAGGAAGAGACTGGGTCTCACTACTCCCTTCGAGGGACATCCAGTGATACAAATACATCCCACTAGGTCACACCTCTAAAAAGTTCAACCACCTCCCAATAGCACCAAGCGGGGACTAAGCCTTTAACACAAGGGCCGTTGAGGGGATGTTTCAAGTCCAAACTATAGCATACGTATGATTTTTTTATTTATTTATTTTTTATTTTGGGGTTTCATTTTTTCAATTTTATTGTTATATTTACCAACTATATTGATGGCATGATCAAAGTGTAATAAACTCCATGTATTTAAAATGCACAATCTGATGGTTTGTTGGTTGGTTGGTTTTTAAGACAGTGTCTCACTTTATTGCCCAAGTTGGTTTTGAATGCCTGGGCTCAAGTGGATTTTCCTGTCTCCGTCTCCACAGGAGCTAAGACTACACAGGCTTGCACCATCATGATAGACTTGGTGAATTTTGACATAGGTGTCACCCTTGAAGCAATCACAACAATTAGATAAGAAACACATTCATCACTGGGCATGGTGTCACACGCCTATAATCCCAGTACATGCAAGGCTGAGACAGGAGGATCACAGTTTCGAAGCCAGCCTCAGCAACTTGGGGAGACCCTATTTCAAAATAAAAAATGAAAAGGGCTGGAGGTATAGCTCAGAGGTAGAACACCCCTGGGTTTAATCCCAATTATACCCCCCTAAATAAACACACTCATTACCTACAAAAGTTTCCCCCTAACCCTTTGCAATTTATCCCTCCCCTCTCTATTCCCCCTTACCCATGAAACCAGGGGCCTATTTACTATCAGTTTAGATTCATTTGCATGCTCTGGGACTTTCTATAAACAGAATCTTTCTGGCTCAGCTTCTTTTACTCAAAATAATGAGTGTAAGAAGCATGAGTATTGTAGCTTACATCGATAGTTTATTCCTTTTTACTTCTGGGCTGTATTCCATGGTACAGACCCACTGTAATGTGTTTATTTACTCAACTGTTGATAGACATTTGGATAGTTTTCAATTAAACAATTAATTGGTGCTATTACAATTAAAGTTGCTGTATGTATGCATAAGGCTTTGTGTGGACATACGCTTTTGTTTTCCTGGGATAATTACCTAAAAGTAGAATGGCTGAGTTGTTTGGTGGGTATTTTATCTATTTTAGACAGTTCCAAATGGTTTGCAAGTGTTTTTACAATTCAGCCAAATTCCTTTATGGTCCCAATAGCAATGTATCAAGGTCTAGTTTTTCCACATCTTTGCCAATGATCAGTCTTTAAATTTTAGTCATTCAGCCAGTAGGTAGTAGTATTTCATTATTGTTTCCAATTACACCAACTTCATGATTAATGATGTTGAACACGTTTAAATGTGTATATTGTTTGTTTTTGGATATACATTCATCTTATTAATTTGAGTTGCTTCTCTTGTTATTAATTATAATAGTCCTTTATATGTATTGGTCGTTAAGTCCTTTGTCTAATATTTATTTTGTAAATATTTTCTCCCAATCTATGGCTTGATGAGACAATGGTATTTGTCAAAGAAAAAAGCTAAAAGTTTAATATAGAACAATTTATTTTTATCTGTCTTTCCATGTTTTCGGTTATCTAAGAAATTTTTTGCATAACCCAGTCTCAAAGATTTTCTCCCTCTATTTTATTCTAGACATTTTATAGTTTTGCATTTTATCTTTAGCTCTCTGACCCATTTTGAGTGAATTTTTGTCTGTGGTGTGAAGTGTTGAGGTTTATTTCCTGTTTTCATACAAATATCCAGTTGTGCTCTATCATTTATTTAAAAGACTGACCTTTTTCTCATTGAATTTCCTTGATTTCTTTGCGTCAAATCAATTGAAAATATAGGTGTGTGTTTCTTTACAGAACATGGAACTAATAATCTCCTACATTCTAGATATGCTGTCTATTCTATTGAAATACAGATTCCACTGGTCTACATGCTAATATTTTCACTAATACTAAAACATCTCAATAATGGTAGCTTTAGCATAAGACTTAAAATCAAATAGGATGAGCCTTACAATAGTTAAAATCTCTTTCAAAATTGTTTAGTCTATTATATATCCATTGTATTTATTTATTTATTTATTCATTCATTCATTCATTTATTATGGTACTGGGAATTGAACCCAGGGCCTTGAACATGCTAGGGAGGTGCTCTACCACACGTTTTCATACAGATTCTAGACTCAGAATTTAAAATCTCTTAAAAAAAAGAAGAATAGAGGTTTTTTTGTTGTTGTTTTGGTTTTGTTTTGGCACTGAGAATTGAACCCAGGGGTGTTCTACCACTGAGCTACACCCCCAGCCCTTTTTATGTTTTATTTTGAAACAGGGTCTCACTAAGTTGCTGACGGTCTTGCTAGGTTGCTGAGGCTGTCCTTGAACCTGTTATCTTCCTGTCTTAGCCTCCCAAATATTGGGATTACAGGCATGTGCTACAACACCTGACCAGACTGGATTTTTGACTGAAATTATGTTAAATGTATAGATCAATTTAAGAAAACTTGCATCTTCATTATATTTATTGTTTCAATACATGAACATGGTATGTATCTCTCCATTTATTTATTTAGTTACTATTTACTGTCTGCACTGTTTTGCGTCTTACTGTGTGAAAGTCTTGAGCCTCCTTTTTTAGATTTCTTCCTACCTATCCATGGCAATTCAATCAGAGGTACAGAGCGGCACTGCTATATGTATGGAAATTAAACAGGGTCTCATCTTAAGCAATTGCGGGGATCTCTGAAGTGGTCATCTTTGTGTTTAACGCTGGAGCACGATGTCCACAGGGCAGATGAACAGGAAAGGAAGGTCTAGAGTGGGGGAGAATAAAGACAAGCTGGAGCTCATGACAGACTGTAATTGATCAACAGGAGGCACTGACCGTGAGCCCATACTGGATCCCTGTCAGGCATCACCGCCTTCACTTTTGCGTGTCCCACAGGGGAAGCGACACCCCCTGAATTACACAGATCAACACACTCCTAGCTTGGAGTGGGAGCTGAAGGAGGGTTCAAGAGAAAGTGGAGTAATGGCAGCCTTGGTGCTGCTCGTGCCGAAGTGGCGGGCCAGCGGGAGAGCAATGGCAGAAGTGAGCGATGCGAGTTTCTGCCCTGACTTCTCAAGCATGAAGACAAATAGGCAGCTCCTTGATTTCTGCATTCCAGATCTTGTATGAAAACACCTCTGTGGCTCAGCCTAACTGGAACGATACAGGGAAGGGAATCCCAGGAAGCAGTTCATCCTAGACAACTGCGCACATCACAAAACCAAACCCAGTCCACGCCTTCTCCGCTCTCCATCAATGTATTTCACTTTATACCACACTTAATTTCCAAATGAAAATAATGATAAAAACACGCTCACCACATATTAGGGAAACAACAAAAACAAGACAACTCTTTTCCCAAATGTGGTTGTAAACACCCTTCTTTGTATTAAGTGGATGCTCATTCTTCTTCCATCCAATTCACACTCCTTACATAACAACCAGCAACGTAAATATTCAAATACTGAGCCATAATAAACTATTTGCAACACACCTTATATTAGTAGGAGATTGGTAAAGAGAAAAAAATAAAAATATTGATTAATATATAAACACAAAAATTCCCATAAAAATAAAGAACAAAGTCTCATAACTGTCACAGCACTCATGTCTATAACTGGTCACATGGTCATAGCTATAATTAAAATTAAATTCTCCCACTACCCATTTTATACTTCCTTTGCCTTCAGGGAGTGCCTCATCTGGTGGGGGTTTCCTACCTTCAGGGTAAACCAAACTTTTAATCTGGAAGGGTCTGGGCATTAGTAGTCTTGCCTAAATTGGTTTTTTTGTAGTTTCCATTGACTTTAATCTCAAGACATGAAAGTACTAAGAAGTGCCCCAGGGAAGTCTACTGCATTCCAGATGTATTGCTGTCTACCCCCACAGTGGGGTAGTAACCTAATTGTCCCTTAAGGGTTGTGATCAATCACCCCAGCCAATGTAGTAACTATCTTCCTTTGCCTGTTCATTCACTGGTTAATTATTCCAAAGTGGTCAGGTGACAGTGTCAATGTCCAGTTCAATGGAATTATTGTTGTAGCTCCCGATGGAAGCTTTGTTCCCTTTAAAATTAAGACCCCTAGATGCCCAGATTCTAAGAGATGGGGTGCTCAAGAAAG
Source organism: Glis glis (assembly GCA_004027185.1). Lineage (NCBI taxonomy): Eukaryota > Metazoa > Chordata > Mammalia > Rodentia > Gliridae > Glis > Glis glis. Next base: position 24,858 of record PVJS01000584.1, on the reverse strand, counting down.
TCATGCCTTTCTTGAATGGGAATTCAGGAAATGGGAGGGAATGGGAGGGAAGCACAACTTTTTCTTTCTTGTGGATCACCAGGAGTCCTAGTAAGAAATTTCCAATCCCTGATGCCTCATGTGTGAATCCTGCATGAGAAAATTCTACTTGATGGTAAATTGGAATTCAGAAAGGAAACAGAAATGGTAGCAAATTAGACCAGTCAACACAAGTTAGTAGAGTTTTTTTTTAATGGCGCATTGTAATCGTACACCTTGATGGGTTTCAGGATGCACACATCGGTCAAGTAGATTTTTAAAAAGAGAAAAGAGAAGAATAAATCTACATTAACATTCTGTTCTTCAAGCAGGCTAAGTTTATTTCTGTGTCACAGGAATTGCACTAGTTTTTCTCCTGCCAGGAATACATTCCCCTTACTCGACTGGCCGTTATGTCATTGTGATCTTAGTGCAAAGATCTCCTCTGTGGAGTGACTTTCTTGAGCCCCCCATCTCCAATAGCACCAACGTCCTACCTGTAGACAAATTCTGGTATCATCTATCGTTGCCTTCATTGCATTTATCAAAGTCCAGCAGGTTTTCATTTCACGAAGTTCAGTTGGAATATGGCGATCTTTCCCTTTGCCCTTTCCCTTGGCACATTTCCCTGACAAGTCTCTTCCGTGGCATTCCCCAGTAGGAGGCTCATCTCATCCAGATTCTGCCTCAACTCAGAGCGAGTTCTGCTGATTCCATATTCAGCTTCCTTCCTTTTTTTCTCCAATCAATTGAGAGGAGAGAGAGAGAAAGAGAGGGGAGGAGGAGGGAGGGAGGGGTGTGACTGTGAGAAGACGGAACAGGGAGGCCACTGTCCGTTCTCTAAATGATGCACTCTTCTTTTCTGTTTTGGTTGACAGGAAGTGAGGAAGAAATTGGAGAAATTGTTGAATTCCAACCTTTTTTCTTGCCAGTAACTTGCTCCATTTCATCCGACTAAATAGCTTCAGGCTAACAACTGCAATTCTAATTCAACTCTACTGATTTTTAAATACTTTATGGAAAACTGTCTCTAAAAATTTCACTTTTGACATAAGTTGACTGACAGATTTAATCTTTTTATTCTATTTTCATCATCTTTATAGCTATTTTAGAGAAAGGTTAATAGAGTCACTTAGGGCTACTGTCTAGATAACATTTAATCACTTCAACTTCCCCACTCAAAACCCTGGGATTTCTCTGAATGTGCTGTTGGCTAGTTAAAGATAGCTTATTTATTGTTCCTTTAAATACATGAGAATGACTTCATATTTATGCCTATTAAACTTCACCTTGTACATTTGGTTTATTGTTCCAACCTGTTGAGATCACTTGAAAATCTGTTTCTGTTGGTTTTTTTTCACTTAATTATATGCAACTTTATATTTCCTGAGATGTAATAAACTATGTTCATGGTTGGAAAATTTGAAGTAAACTAACCCCTTCCTTTGTACCTTGTAAAACAAAATTTTAAATGAAAGCTAACTTTCATGTGTACATATATTTGCATATATCAAATTAAATATAACCTACATACAGTTTCATAAGCATACATATTTAAAGTATAGCTTTCTGTCTAGATCATATGTGTGAAGTTGATGAATTATCACAGTGAATCCTCATGTAGTCACTACCTATTAAACAAGCATCAAATTACTAGCATCTCTAAGCCTTCGGGTCATCTTCCAATTACCAACTCCACCATGGTCCCCAAAAGTAATCCCAATCCCAACTTCTAAAACCATAGATGAGTTTTGCCTGTTATTAAACTTTATAAAAGTAGATTCCTATGATACAGATTCTTTTGTATCTGGTTTCCTTCACTTAATAATGCACTTGTGAATTTTACCTTTCTGGTTGCAAATATTAGTAGCTGGTTTATTTTCATGCTGTTTATTATTTTGTTTTATGAATATGCCACAATTGATTTATCTATCCTACTATTAAGTAATGGATATTGGTTGGTTGTCAGTGTTTGGCTCTTGTAACTATTGCTGCTGTGAACATCCGTGGTCATGTTTTAGTTCACATATGTACATATTTCTTTTGGGAATATATCTAGAAGCAGAATTGCTAGGTCTTGGAATATGGGTATATGCAGCTTTTGTAGAAATTGACAAAGTGAGTGTATAAATGTACACTCCTAACCCCTGTGTATCAGAGGTCCAGGCATTCCACAACTTAATACTGGGTTTTTTTGTTTTGCTTTTTGTTTTTAAATTGCAACCATTCTGGTATTTGCATAGTGCTAATTTGTTGTTATTTCGTTTGCATTTCCCTTATTACGAATGAGACTGGGGGCTTTTTAAAATATGCTTACTTACTATCTGGATATCTTCTTTCGCGATCCTATCCCTCCCAGTATTTGCCTATTTTTCTTTGTTATCTGTCACATTCTTTACATATTTTACACATGAATCTTTTCTCAGTCATAAGTATTGCACATGTCTTCTCTTATTCTGTTGTTTATCTTTTGGTGAGCAGAGCTTCCTACCTTCAATTTCACACATTTTAGTAAATTTTTTATTTCATGCTTTAATCACTATATCTTTATAGCTAGTCTTGATATTTGGTAGTAAAATTCCATCAACTTTGCTCTTATTTTTAAAGGTAGTTTTGAATAAAATTATTGAAGTACTGTTTGATTTCTTTGCCCATTAAAAATGTGCGTGTGTGTGTGTGTGTGTGTGTGTGCTCGCGTGCATGTGCGTGCATGCGTGCATGTATGTGTGTGCGCACATTTGTATGGTACTGGAGATTGAATCCAGGGCTGTTCTGCCTCTGAGGTACATGCCCAATCCTGTTTTATTTTTTAATTTGAAACAGGGTCTCTCTAAATTACTGCATGGTGGCCTCAAACCTGTGAGCCTCCTGCCTCAGCCTCCCAAGTACTAGGATTACAGAGGTGTGCCAACATGCCCGGTTTTCTTTGCCCATTTTTAAAATCAAACAAGTTATAGGCTACTAACAGGCAGTAGTAGGATCATCATTTTTTTCCTGGGAAAATTACCTATAAGTTATGAGAAATTTACATTTGTGTAATAACATCTCTCTTCCTCTAGTCTCTTTTATTTTTTATTTTTTTTTTTTTTTGCGGTACCGGGGATTGAACCCAGGGGCATTCTACCTCCGCGCTACACCCCCAGCCCTATTTTTTATACTTTATTTTGAAACCGGGTCTCACGAAGTTGCGGAAGGCCTCACTAGGTAGAGAGAGAGAGAGAGAGAGAGAGAGAGAGAGAGCTGAGGCTGGCCGCGAACCAGGATCCTCCGGTCTCCGCCTCCCAAAGTACTGTATTACAAGTGTGCGCCACCACGCCCGGCTTTAGTCTCTTATTTTAACTAAATTAAAATCCTCGCTGGCCCCCAAATGGAATGAACAGCATTTCTGACACCCTCTGACCCACATTCAATCACATCTGGCAATGGGAGCACTTAATCTACTCAGTAGACATAAGCGCCTGTTTTAACATTAAAGAATCCTATGGTCCTTTGGTTTTGATAGATTGTCTCAATTATCCAGAACTAACTGTTTTCTGATATAGTCTTATAAGGCTATAGGATTCAAGAGAATACTAAAGTATTTTGCTTCTTAAATCCACAAAGTTCTTCTGATCATAAAATAAGACATTTTCTATTTCTAAGTGAGGCCACTTCTTCATCCCTAATCTTTTACAGAAATGCAGAATAACCAATCAGCCTTCTGTGGGCCCCACCTCCAAAACTCTCATAAATGTTAAGAGTTTGTGCAACCTATTTACGATTTCCTTAAATTTGCTACCTTTAAAACATAGTAATAAAACTAAACAAAACAGAAAGTAAGGGAAATCTCTCTCAGACTTTGCAAATTAATATTTTTCTCCAAATATACCTTTTCAATACCACATTGACTTTTTTAAAATGAGAAGTTTCCCAACTATTGCATATTCAGCTTATGATCAGCTCAGTGAGGTTGGCCCTTATTAATGAAATGAAAATGTCCAAAGGTGTTGTCATGGCGGGAGTATTTAAGCAGAAACTGTCTGACCATCTGCCCGTGGTGATGTAGGCACTTTAGGTCTGAGATTCCACTGGCATCCCCTATGATCTAAAGCCAATATTATCTGACCTCCAAGGCTCTTCTTACCAGCTCTTCCTCAGTCTGCATTTATATTGTCTTTCTATTGTCAGCATATTTATCACCAAGGGTTATCATTTTTATTCTACACCCCCCACCTCTAATATGTAATCCATCTTCAAGATTTATTGGCTGCACTTTAGAAATGCAACCTAAGTTCATTAAGTGTTCCTTCATCTTCATTAGTGCCACTTGGTGCAGCTTCCATCTGCTCGCTTTGCCTATTTCGGCTCTTTGACCTCTAAATTCTAGGTATGCTGATCTTCCTGTTTCTCAGCACATCCAGCTCACTCCTGCCCCGTGGTCTTTGCAATGGCTACTCCCTCTGCCTTGCATGTGCCTGCTTCTCATCTTTATTTGCCTCAGGTCTCCATTCAAAAGCATCCCCACCATGTGCTTCCTGACTCTCTGATCTAATCAAACTCCACACCTCATAGTCCCTTACTTCTATAGGATCATTCTATTCAAACAGACCAGCAAATAAGCTCATCATCATTTGACATTATTCTTACATGGATTATTATCTGATGAATTTTACTCTCCCATCATGAGAACAGGTAGTTTCAGGAGCACAAGAACCTTACCTGTTAGTTTGCTACTGTAAAGCTAGCACTATAAGCAGAGCCTAGACAGAGACGTTTTGCGATGTGAATGAACATGTAAATTCATGAATGAATGAGCAAACTCAGTGATATGACCATTCATTCTGCACCTCCTTTTCTGCCTTCCTTCTGATTCTGACTTGCTATTGTAAAAAACACTACATGTAATTTATGCTAATAGTTTGTCAAATATGTAACAGTAAAGGTGTCCTCTTGCTTTGTGAATTCAGAATCTGTTTACATACAATCAGCCAACTATTATCTTCAGTGTACCAATGTTTTAGATTCTTTACTGCGTGATCATTTGTGCTGTTTGTAAATGACTGTTGGGCTTTCCTTGTCATTTGATGAAGTGCCAAAGGTCCTTCCGACTCCCTGCCCTCCAAGTGGCTTTTTATGAATTTACTGGAATTTCTCTTAAAGAAAATATTCATAGGATTTGTTTTAAGAATTTTGAAGCCTTCCTTATCACTGCAAAAGAAAGAAATCCAAGGAAATTAAAAGGAGCAGAAGCTGGAAATATGCAGGCATATTTGTGGCTGGGGTTATCCCACTCCTCACACATTATGCGGTTTACCTCAACGTGTGGAAAAGTACAGTAAGTCCTTCGCTGCGCAGGGTGTAGTTACAGTATCGTGAACCCAGGTGCTTATTCTTTCTTGCAAATATTTTTATGATAAACACACAACATGCCGAGATCTTTTCTGAATATTTAATATATATTTGCCTAAAGGAATGTATATTTTTAACTTATAAAAGCTCTTTTAAAAAACTAAAAGCTCCCAACTAACAACTAAATAGGAAATGGAGGATGTCAGAGGAAAAACTGATAATCATCATAGTTACACATGACATGTTTGTAGCCTATGCTGTTTGTGTGTCTCCACACTGGACTGCCAAATTGTCAGCATATGCTGATATTTTCTCCTAAAATATTTCAACATACTACCCCACACATAGAAAAATCCCTTCAATTTTATTAAAGTCATGTATTGATGGGAGTAACTGAAGGAAATCAGATGTAGCCAACAGGAAAGACAAAAAAAAAAAAAGAAGTTTGAGTGGTTTCTAACCCAGATTTTCTTACAACAAATTTACAACTTTTTACTCTTGATGCCATTTCTTTGCCATTACTGGGGAGAGTGAATGAAATTAATTTGTATGGTGTATCTGGAGTTTATGACACATACACTGCATTCTTCAATATGAAATATTTTTTAAAAAATAGATGATATATCTATATATCGTCTTCATAGATGCAGTGACGAGCAACTGGGCTGTATAGGAAAGCCAACCTCAGGATTTGACAAGCTCAGTAGTTCTTCTGCCTCTGCTATCTTATGTTTGGGGCCTGCAACTCCATTTTGAAAAAACGAACACTGCAATGTAAGGAAGTATTAGCAAGGCCACATGCTCGGAGGCTTGGGAAGGGTGCAGAGAGGGGACTGAGCTGGGAAATATCTCCAAAGACCATCTCTGCCTCAGGGTTTCTAGCATTGTAAAAAGCCCATTTCCCTATGGTTTCCCCTGCACACCCACATTCCTGCCTGGGTGACTCACATCTTGTTTGGTATAAGAACCAGCATCACAACTGTATTTTCTCAAAATAGATTATTTGCATTTAGAGAAAAACTATTTTATTTGTTGGAGATCAACAAGAGTATCTTACTGTTCCTCTCCTGAAATTGGTGGCTTCATGAATCTTTCTGAATTCAAGTAAGAGAAGCATCTTCCTATAGTCCCTCATTCCCGTCTTTTCTGGATTCTAATGTGTGTCTCAGGAGGGACAGATGCCCTGGTGGCTGTTGGTAACTGTGTGTAGGTCAGGGGCTTCTCCAGGATGACAACACATCCTGTACTGGGGACTCAGTTGTATAGGAAATGCTGTAGTGCAGAGACTCTGTCCAGTGCCAAGGGATGGGAAGGTATTGCGTGTAAAGTGACGGGATAATTATAACACTATCAGAGGATGTGTTACTTCAATGAGCACCTGATAGACCTTCGTCAGCTGCTCTGATTTTGCTAAATAGTATTGGAAATTTCAATCAAGGGCTGAGCTTCATCCCCCATTCTCCCATAGCTGAGGATCTGGTGAGGTTAATCAGGAGCCACACAAGACCATATGCATTATGAAAGTACTTAATTGCATTGAGTCACCTGTTCATGCATTGTGCACTTTGATTTTTGATAAATAAGCCATGAAAAGCAACGCAATCTAGGCAGACCTTCTAAGAACAACATGATTAAGATGCTTACTTAGAATTTGGGAATCCTGCCAATCCAAAGTTCATGAGATTATTATGCTTTACAATTATGAAAAACTTGTACTTCTGTTTAAATTTTCCATTTATCGCTTTAACACAAAGCTCCCAACTAACAACTAAATAGGAAATGGAGGATGTCAGAGGATATCAGTGACCATCATAATTATAGGTGATATTTTTGCAGCCTATACTGTTTGTGTATATATCCATACTTCTATCAGAAACACCAAATTGTCAACATATGCCATTTTTTTTCCTAGAATATTTAAACATATTATGATTTAGTCTTTTTGCACATTGTCTAGCAGAATTCAGGCAAAGCTTTTTGGATTGGTGGAACTGTGAGCTGGGGAATAGAAAGGGACCCTCCTCCACACCATTCCCCCTTTTCCTTGACCTCCTCCCTCAATTCATTCTTCTCTTATGACAAGCTGGCTGGAAATCTGCAAATGTTGATATTCTAAAAAGGATATCTGCTTAGAACTCTTGGCTGTCGAGCAAGTAGAAAATGAAGGATATGTGTAATTTGTCAGTAAACAAAATGAGTCAGTATCACTGAACTACTGATCAAAAATGGATTTTTACCAACTTGGGAAATGGAAGGACAATCATTTAGGAGATAATAAATAAATGCACTTGACTGGTTGTGTGATTACACATTTAACTGGGAAAGCTACCGCACCAAGCGCAGGTAGGATGTGAATGACAAGACACAGGAGTGAAAACACAGAAAATGAAAGATTTGGTGACAGCATGAGTGAGGGAGGAAGGAGTGGGTGAATGAACTGAAATTCATATCTGTACCAAAGCACTCTGACATTTTGTTAAAATTTCCCTATAATTTGCAGGTGATCTCCACAAATGTCAGAAATACCATTGCTCATCTTTTAGATTAGTTCCAGATGACTGAAAAATAGAATGCTTACACGAGATTCTAAATGTGTCCTCACCAAACATTAGAAATTATGACATGCACATTAAACAGAGTTCAGGGGGAAAATGCACATTAAAACCCAAGATTGACAAGTCTGTGAACCTACTTTAATTCTGTGTGTGTGTGTGTGTGTGTGTGTGTGTGTGTGTGTGTGTGTGTGTGTTTTTTTTCCTGGGGACTGAACACAGGCGCATTCTATATTCTATCTCTGAGCTACATCCCTGCCCTATTTTATTTTGAAATGGTTTTGCTAAGTTACCACACACTGGCCTCTAACCAGCGACCCTGCTGTCTCAGCCTCCCAAGTACTGGGATTACAGGCGTGTGCCACTGAGCATGGCTTAAATGTATTTTAAATAGAGAAAAATGGTTACTATGTGTTGGTACCATCTGTGGCTCAGAGACCTAATATTATTCCCTTGTCTTTTTCTCCTTGCTTTTTCCTGCTTGTTATCTATTTTGCACATTAGCATCTTTAGTGCACAATGGTAGAAAGGAGGAGAAAAGTTTAAATTAGTTCATTTTCTGGCTACTAATAAGCAACTTGTTTAATATTTAATTAGGAAGAGGTTTGGGTGAAATTAGGAATTTCAGTTATTCATGTTACCCCTGATTTTAAAGCCCAGGGAAAATGAAAACCAGTTAGCTCTCCACCTAACAGATGGATTATATGACTATGCAGTAAGGAAGCTGGTGTTCTAAGTCACCTCAATATGAATAGTTTAAAAACACTCCACATATCTGGTACCATAGTTCACATTGTCTATGGGAATATAGAAGACATATATATTAAATAATCTACATATGATAACAAATTCTGGCAGCATAATCCTTTCAAAATACTTTAAAATCTGGTAATCTTGAGACAAATAAAAATAAGAGTTCATATACTTATTTTATATAGGCGGATGGAGTATCTTAGTTCTCAGACATAAATCAGTTTTATAGCTGAAGATGACCTGAATAGCTTCAAACCTTGTCTGCATAATTACCTTGTTATACAGAGGGCCCTCCCTGATCACAGATTCTACAACCAGGGATTCAGCCAACCACAGATGGAAAATATTTTAAAAAATCGCATCTGAGCCGGGCGTGGTGGCGCACGCTTGTAATCCCGGTACTTTGGGAGGCGGAGACCGGAGGATCCGGGTTCGCGGCCAGCCTTAGCTCTCTCTCTCTCTTTCTCTCTCTCTCTCTCTCTCTCTCTCTCTCTACCTAGTGAGGCCCTCCGCAACTTCGTGAGACCCGGTTTCAAAATTAAATTATAAGAAAATAGGACCGGGGGCGTAGCGCGGAGGTAGAACGCCCCTGCATTCAATCCCCGATACAGCAAAAAAAAAAAAAAAAAAATCGCATCTGTACTGAACATATAATAAAATGATTATCTGCATAGTATGTACATTGAATCAGGTACTGTAGGTAATTTAGAGATGATGTAAAGTCTACAGGAAGATATACATATATCATATGCAAATGCATCATTCTATGTAAGGAAACAGAGCACCTGTGTCAATAACGAGATAGGAAGATCAGTTCAGCTCAGTTAGACAGGATCTGTGTGTTCTCCATGGTTTTGACTGCTGGGGGCAGTCCCTGTTATTCCTTATTACTGATCAGCTCCAGCTCCTGGATCCCTTTATATTTGCTCTTAGGGTAACAGTTTAGTGTTTCTGCCAAAATCTAGGTTGACTCATCTGTCATTGCTTTTTTAGCTTCTCTAGCACTTTTGTATGTAGTTCCTATATTAAATTCTTCCCCCGACTAATGCATTTGCTATAACTTCAGTTACTGACAAGAGGTAGTGATGAGTCTTTGGGACCTAGACGGTACCTTGGTGGAGTCCTGTGAGTAAGCTATGCCATTAACATAGGCCGGCACACTGGTGTCTTTCCCAATGTCAGAATTTATTAAATAACAATAAATTCACAAGGTACATCACTTTCATCAGCATTAATTTGCCAAGTATTCATGGTTCACTTGTGAGCCATGAGCAGGGCAATCACAGGTTCTTTTATTCTATTTACATGTTAATTACTGATATCTGTAACACTCAACTCATACATCATACTTTATACATAAATATATAAATAATAGATAGATAATAGAAAAGCTAAGAAAGGGTTAGCAGTGGCCACTGACTCTCATTTTAGGAGGCTACTTTGAGAGCAAAGGCAGAGAACAGATAAAAATGCCAAAGAGTCACTGCCGGTGGTCAGATCAGTTATAAAGCAGCCTCATAAGTTGTTCTAGGCCAGGGCCCAGTCAGCAGGCAGTTTTAACATGGGCTGCACCAAGCAGAGAGATCCGAGCTGAAGCCCTAGAGCCGGGAGTTCCTGGCCTGTCCACATGTGACCCATTCACCCAAAGTTCTGACTCGGTGATGGGTCGGTGTGCGCCACGGTACCACTGTCTCAGGCGCCCTTCCTTCTATGTGTTTTGGGTGAGAGGGCTGCATCATTTGGTGGTCTGCTGTGCTCGACAAGCTCCTGGGCCTGGTTTCTTGGATACAGATTTCATACTCTTATATATCCATGTGCTTCTGATTTAATTCCGTAAGTCCACGTATGGTCATTTTTTATTAGCATTATTAATTTATTTATCAACTTGCATTTTAGGATTGTGGTATGCAACTGGGATTATTTCCTACACATTCTGTGTGTCCAGCATGTGCTGGTTCCCTTTTTTGCCCCTACGGTTACCAAGTCCGTCTGCTTCAGTACTTCTACTCAAGATGCCCGGCTCATTGCAAACTGCTTGATAATGTGCAGTACCTCAGGGCTGGGCACTGCTGTCCTATGCAACATGGAGTCCTCAGTGGACCCAGCCTGCTCTACAGAGTCTGGATGGTGTTTGTTTTCTGTGACTTTTTTGTTTTTTGATTTCTTATCCATTGTAGTCTGTCACTTACACACATGCAATAGCCCAGCAATGACAAATTGCTATAAAAGTTCCTAAACTTAGACTTCCACTTTCTAAACTCCTGCTGTCTTAGAGTACTCACAAATAACTCACAGACCACAGCTGGTCCACAGACAGCTCTTTGAGTAGAACTAGTCTAGTAGAAGGCTGGAAAAAACAAAACAAAAACAAACCAACAAACAAAAAACTGTTCTGAAGATCAGAAAAAGAGGTGAAATGTGGAGATAAAAATTCTGGATTCATTGGCAGATAAGTTGTATGCTAGGAAAAAACAAAACACCACTGCTCTGAGGATCAGAAAAAGAGGTGAAATTTGGAGATTAAAAATAGTAGATTTACAGCCAGGAGTGGTATTGCATGCCTGTAATCCCAGTACCTGGGAGGCTGAGACAGGAGGACTGCAGGTTAATGCCTGGCCTCAGCAACTTAGTGAGATCCTCAGCAACTTTGCAAGACCCTGTTTCAAAATAAAAAGGGCTGGGGATATGGTTTGGATGTAGAATGTCCCTGGGTTCAATACCCAACACCAACCAACCAACCAACCAACCAACAAACAAATATATAAATAAATACTGGAGTAACTTGCAAATCAGTGGTACAGTCAGTCTTCCACGCCCATGGGTTCTATATTTGGGGATTCAACCAACCATGAATCAAAAACATTCTGAAAAATAAATTGTATCTGTACTGAAAACATGTATATACTTTTCTCTTGTCTTCATTCCTTAAACAGCACCCTAGAACAACTAAACTATTTCCATAGCATTACATTGTATTAGGTAATATAAGTAATCTAGAGATGATTTAAAATACATGGGAGGATGCAAATACTGTGCCTCTTTATGTAAGGGACTTGGGTATTCAGGGATTTGGGTATTTGTGGAGGATTCTGGAACCAATCCCCCAATAAACGCCAAGGGACAACTGTATTTGGAGACATGGAATTAGAAAAAGTACAACCCATAGGGTGAGCACAGGGGAAGACGGAAACAGGCTAGGGTCAGAATGGTAGCAAGAACCATAATGTGGCTAGTGGCAAACCGGTACTGTACAAGAAGCAAGAAATAAAGATGGAGAACAGAGATGCCGGAAGGAAGAGAAAGAAGAAGAGGCTCAATATCATGCTATTCGGGGCCAGAGAACCAGGCTTCTTGTCCTGCAAGTTTTCCAGGGGCACTTAGTTTAGTACCTCCTGCTGATTGAGGCAGACTCAGAAATATACTTTACTATACTTTTTGTTTTTTGGTACAGGGGAATGAACCCAGGGGCATTCTACCTCCAAACTATACCCCGAGCCCTATTTACTTATTTATTTTTTATTTATTTATTTATTTATTTATTTTTGAAACAGGCTCACTCACTTGCTGAGAGTCTCACTAAGTTGCTGAGGTTGGCCTTGAACCTGCAATTCTGTCTCAGACTCCCAAGTACTAGGATACAGGTGTGCACCACCACGTCTGGCTAATCTTGATAATTTTTTAGAAGAACTCTATCACAAAAGTTAACATAAGTGGGTTGGAATAACTTTCAGCCACGTATTGCTACAGAGTACTTGAAAAGAGGCTATGTGACAGAGAAAATTTTAAATTATTTACATTTAAAATTCAGAACTTTTTAATTCAATGAATTGAAATCAAGCTCAACGAAGTTAAATGTCCTCAAAGGTTAACTCGTTTAAATTTAAATTCCCCCCTCCTGTGGCTAGTGACTATCTCACTTGATGGATGAGTCCTGCAATGTGTAGGCGAGTTTGGTTTAGACTTAAAGATATAGGTGTTAAGGGCCACAAGGACCAGACTGTAAGTCTTCTAATTACTAAGTCTGATCTTGGGTATGTCTCTCACCATCCCTGGGCTTGAACTTCTTGCTCACAGAATGGACATCAAAATATTTATGTTTCGGGCTCTTGTGGTAACTAAAAATGAAGTATGGACATTGCCTAACACACACTAAGTATTTAATAAATGGTAGCTTTCAGCATTAAGTGACATAGGTCAGCATTCATGAACACTATTTGGTTGTGTTGACTCCTCTGATCAGCAGCCTGAGCATAGTAAACTGTGGAACAAGCAACAGGAGATAACCCCCAGGGGCTGTCCGCAAGGGTGGAGTGGCCTCCTGGTCCAACTGACCATGCCAGTCTAGTTAGCTAGATAAGATTCTCTTATCTCGGCCTTGCTGGGAGCTGCCTCTTTTCTCCAGTGTGATTGCTTCTAGCAAATCCTCCCACTCCTCCTAAAATGCCTTCCTCTCTGTACTGCTTTTTCAATAACCTTGGAAGAACTGCAGGCTGTTAAGGGGGAAAGACACACGGAGTTTGTTCAATCAATAACTTTAATTTTACATACAATTCTAAGTCAACTTAGTCTGGTCTGAGGGCTGAGGGTCTCTCAAGTCTTAATCTGTGGGATATGAAGAGCACAGCCTCAGACTTTGTTTACCTTAACCCTGACCAATCATCACAATCTCTTGAGAAAATTAAAAAAAAATACACATGCAGCCTGGTGTGGTGGCAAACACCTGTAAACCCAGTACTTGGGAGGCTGAGACAGGAGGATCGCAGGTTCAAGCCCAGCCTCCGAAACTTAGCAAGGCCCCTAGCAACTTAGTGAGATGCTGTTTCAAAATAAAAAATAAAAAGAGCTGGGGGTGTATCTCAGGAAGGAAGGAAGGAAGAAAGGAAGGGGAGGGAAGGAAGGGAAGAAAGAAAAGAGAGGGAGGGAAAATAAGAGAAAAGAAAGGAAAGAAAAAGAAAAACCCTCTAGCAGTCAGAGGTTTAGGCTAATACAGAACCTTCATGTCCTTGGACCCACTCACATTAATACTAGGGCCACTGTTCATAGTGACCTGTGAGTAATGGCTAATTAACATACTGATTAGTATACGAATACTTGTTGGGGAACTAATAAACTATTGTTACACACTTTTAGAGGAAAAAAAACTCTGTGAAACAAAAGAATTCCAAGCATAAGCCAATGACCCACTTCTGAACAACAGTTCGCTCAAGAAAACTCCACTACAAAAAGAATAATTTCTACAATCCCTGAAAGTTCATAGCAGGCGGTGAAATTTTGTCTGGAAAAGAAGAAATATACACCACACCGGGTATTACAATAGCATGTTTTGTTGAAATAATTGATAAGACAAATTTACTGGGACGTTCTGGTCTAGATGTGTTATTGTTTGCTCTCTGATTTTCTAACCACATCTCTTATTGTTTTTTTGTTTTGTTTTGTTTTTAGTTTGGTGAGGACAATATGGAGATATTAAACCTCCACTGGTCAATAATAATCCCCTAAATGAGAGGCTTAATCCTATTAAAAGTTAGGGCTTCTTATTAAGAGACCTCCTTGGCATTTACTTTCTTATCAGTAAGTAATTTAGGCAATAAAAAGCTGGAACTAATTGGTTACACTGCTGATTTTCAAAGCATAGATCATAGGGAACTGATTTTATAAGTGGATATTTTGAAAGAAACCTAACCTGAAATAGTGTGAGCCAAAAAGATAATTTATTGGTGCTGTTCCTCAGAAGTCAAAGTGTTTGGTTTTAGAGGTGGCTGCCTGCAGGGGGTCCCTGGTGTCCCCAGGATTTCTTCTGTCTTTTGATGGTGTGGTTTCCTTCTGATTTTACCCTCTGCTATGTTACCTCCAGCTGCAGCCAGCAGGCTTATATATATGGCATGATCTCAGGCCCTGCCTTGTCAGTCAGGAAGAAGGCCCCCCATTTTCCTAATTAGATCAAGCATCCTCCCCACCTCCCACCTCTGTGCTTAGGGGATAAGATATTATTAATTGGCTGACCTGGGTTACAAGCCACTGACATGGCCGGGAGGTTTGTGTCCTAGTCACACCCAAAGAGAGGAAGCAATTCCCAAGACGAAGAAGTTGGAGCAAAATAAAACAAAAAAAGCTCCTTTGGAGGGTGTGTAGCTGGTTGTATTTTCTGTGGTAATGATGAGAAACAGCTACATTCCACTGTGACTTGACTTTGGACTTCTGGAGTTAATGGAGACCACAACATAGTCTATGATCACAAGGAATGCGTTTAGTATGCCAAAGGAAAGTGCCACTAAAAACTCAGTACCATGTCACGTCTTAAAATGGCTCTTCTGTAAGCAGACAGAAATTTGTTATAGAAGCCTGAGTTTCATTTGATAATTTCTGAACTAGCGTGAAACAACAGTCACACAATTTAAACGCAGGTAGGTGTTCCTTCTGAGGAAACAGGATGAATGCTATTGTATTTCAAAGCCACTAAAGGTTAAAAAGAAATCTTTGCTAAACATCTTTGAGAAGAAATAATCATTTGGTTGATCCTTACCTCATTCAGACACCAGCATTTTGATGAATGTGGATTTTATCTTTTGGAATTCCCAGTAGCAAAACTAAATTAGAGCGAGTACAGTTCTTCCCCCACTTAAAACAAACAAACAAACAAACAAAAAACCCACAAGGGAATTTTAAAATCTAAATGTATTAGCAAATAATCCATTATCAGATGCATAATGATGCACCCCAAAACATTTACTTAATTTTGAAGCAGCAGCTGGCTCACACGCTAGGGGCAGTGTGCATCATGTTTGAGATTTTTAAAAAATTCTTTACTATTTTCTCCAAACATTTAATGCTGAAAGGGCCCTCCTGGGCCTGTGAATGTTAGCAAACACAGGGCGGTGAGGCCTCGGGAGCCTGTGTCTGGGCGGATCCCCAGGTGGGGCGAGCACATTCCGGTAGCAGGCTAGTGGCAGCGGTGCCTGGTTGGAACCAGGGTGGCGGTCGGGGTCCCGGGGTCTCGGGGCGCAGGCTGGGGCGCAGGTGCGGGCGCGGGCTGGGTGGGGCGGTGGAGGTGGGCGGGGTGCGGCGGCAGGTGGGCCGGGGCGGGCTGGAGGCGGGGCGGGCGCTCTGGGGGCGTGCACGCCAGCTCGGGGACACGCGCTCTCGGCCGCAGCAACTAGCTCCAAGTTCCCTCCCTCGCTCTCGGCGGAGCCAGCCTGCGCCCTCCCCCTCGGTGCAGACTGCACGGCCGCGGCCCCGCCAGCCGGGCCCTCCGCGGCCGCGCGTCCTGGGCCGGTGGGCACCCGATCGCCTGCAGCGGGCCCGGCCTCTCCATCGCGGGGTGCGGAGCCTGGCGCCGGCTCGGCCAGCACGCCGGGGCCGGGGAGCGCGGCGAGGTACGACTGGGCCCTGGTGGGGATGGCGGGGCTGCCGATCCGGATCCGGGGACAAAGCCGCGGAGCGGTGGAGCTGCGCCTGCCGCCTCCCCGCCGGCCCGGGCGGTGCACCCAGCCTGGGGCCTCGCCGGCCCCGCGGACCCCCGCGCGGTTCCGGGGGGCCCCCTGCGTCCCTGCGCGTCCTGCTGGGCGGGGGGCGCCGCGGCCACCGGGAAGCCGGCCGCGCCGTGCAGCAGCCGAGCTGGGCGCCCCGAGCGTCTGCGCTGCTGCAGGAGGGTGGTCGGCGGGGACCGGGACCAGGACGCCGCTCGGCCCTCGCTCCGCGCACGGCCTCTGACCCCCGTGCTCAGCACTTGGGGGTATCAGCAAGTCCTCACCCCTGGCTGGGAGTTATTGCAAGATGCAGATTCCGAGGTTCTGAAAGTTTGTTTTTGGTGAGCCCCTGCAGCTCCTCCCATGGCCTCGATCGTCTCTACTTTCTTTGAAAGCATCTCGATTGGCCATGGAGTAACATTTTCCTTGGCTCGCTGGTGCTCCCATCACCCCGCAGAGCGCAGAACTTGGCCACAAAGCGCGTGCAGGCTGGGGGAAGCCCGCTCTGCCCCGCCGGCCGCCCTCCTTCCTTTTGTTACCACCGGAGAGGCACAGCGACCGTGGCAATGACAGGTTCCCCCCGCACCCCGAGCTGGCTGCTGGAGAAGGAAGCGGAGGTAACTTTGCTGTGTGCTTCAGTTAACCTGGAAAGTGTAAAGAAAACACTCGGTGCCCGGCTCTTTAACCCTTTCTTACTCAGCTTTATTGAGCCACCACAAAACGAACAGGCTTTCTTTCCTGCTTGACATGCAGGCGCACTCTGGGTCCTTCCTCACAGCCAAGTTATGTCCTGCCTGTGCAAAATCTGGCACGCATCTGTGACAACATCCATGGCTGGCGTGGTGAGGACTGCTAACTCGTCTGTTTTTGCAAAGGAATATGGTAGTGAAATCAGCGTTTTTGCAGCATGAATAGTATGACTTCCATTTTCTTCATTTCCCCTGTGGCACGTGGAAGATAGTTATTTAGCATCCCCCCCACCTTCTGTTTTGGGGAGACACCTGTGTTAATTTGTTGCACTCATTTCGTGACATTGAAACCCCTGGTCATGCAGATGAACTATTAAGCATGGTTATTTTAACATAAGGCTGAGTTCATGGTAAACTGGAATTCTTGGATGGCCACATCCCATTGATTTACCCTATTGTGTTTAATCTGTGGCGTTGCTTTAGATTGTACATCATAAAGTCACTAATTGGAAATGGGTGCTGATGCTTTGTGAACCTGATAATCTGTAAAGGGCTTAGCATAGTGCCTGGTGTGTGGTTCTAGGAAAGTGTCAGCTAGTATTATTTTTATTATTCAATCCGTGTGCTATTTTTTCTTTCTGTTTGGAAAATGTTGCTGTGTTTAAATCCCAGATCTTCTAAATCATGATCTGTTTTAAGCCTGTGGTTTAATTTTAGGTCAGAATCAACTTGGGTTGTTGTTTTGCTTATGACTGAAAAACTGTTCTGTGTATTCTTAACGCCTGGTATGGGTTGATTTTGTATTATCTTATGTATTGGACTGGACTGTTAAGGGCAAGACCACAGTCCGGAACCCTGTCATGTGGTGGTTCATGTCATAATGAGGATGGATTATGCTTAAGGACTGAGTTCCCAAGGAGAGGCCTAGCCATTAGGGAAAACCTGGGCTCTGAACCTCATGCCTGAGCCATCCCTTCCCTTCTTTTCTAGGTTTAGAATAATAATTCAAATTCCTAGTTGAAAGAACCATGTTGGCACAGCAGATAGGTAACTCCCACCATGTTGGAAGATAGTAAAAGATAAATGTATCTACTTAGGCTTTAAAATAGGAGAGGAGGATTTATAGTCTAGCTAGTAAAGAAAAATTAAAACTATTTACTTGCTGTGTGTTAATAACCAAAGACTACGTTTGCAATTTGGATGTTTTATAAGATTATCAGTTTACTCTCATTTCAAGCCCCCCCCACAAGTTTACTCTCATTTCAAGCCCCCCCCCCCACAATTGACTTTGAAGTGACATCTTTTATATTCCTAAATAGGGCTTTGCATTAACTCCTGGGGCCCTGCAGAAGCTGAGCTGCTGTAGACCTGGTGGTGTGGCAGTAGGTGGTGCTGTGGATAATGCTGGTAGACTATGCACTGGCACAGTTAAGTTGAATTGGAGGGATTAATTGAGCAATTTCATTGCTTGCCCCTCCCCCAAACATTCTCTCCATGTAGCATCCTACAGTTTTTTTAAAGAATAAAGTTTTTTTTTTTAAGTTTGATCTTTGTATTTTCAACTTTTTAAGACATTTACTTGGTCAAATATTTCTCTCTGAAGGCCTTAGTATCCTAGGTTTTTCACAAACATTACTTGTAAAAATATTAACCAACTAAACCTTTTTACTTTATTTTCCCATCCTAGAGTCAGATGGATCAATCTGAACCTAAAGGAACTTCTGCTAACCTGGACTTTCTTTTCCTGCCCAATATGTACTTACACTTTTAGCAGAGAGAAACAAATGATAAGAAATCTAGTTGTATCTTGAATTTATTTAAGGAAACAACTTCCTAGGGCCAGTTCCCTTTTATTCTGAATTTTATCATTATCCTGGCTCCTGGTGTTGTGCAATGAGAATTGATATTCAGGATGAAGACTCTGAAGGTTTGCAAAGTCATGACTCATTGGAGAAAAACATACTCATTCTATGCAGTGCAGGCACCAAGGCTAGGGAATGGATAAGTATACTAGGAAAAGGGGTTTTCTAGTAAATGTTAAGTTACCTTCAAGGACTAGTTGTGGGAGCTGCATACCTAGGCAGTTTACAGTGTATTCTCATTACCCTTCCAAAACTCAATGGTGGCTGTTACCTGCTTTCTGCAGGTTAATGAAATGATTTGTCTGAGTCACACAGCTAATAAATAGCAAGGTGTGCTGCCAGAGCCCTGGGGCTCCCCACTGGGCTGTGGGGAATAGTTTTTGGCCTGCATGTTCAGCTGTTAGAGGTCCCTGCTACCTTTTTAGGAACCAAAAGAAAAAAATCTCCATAACTCAATGGTGAGCTTTGAATATTATGGATAGCATTTGGTCATCAAAGAGCCCATAGTAGGAGAAATTAATCTGTTTTTCATTTTTGGAGGAAACCTCTATAAAGATTTTACCATACCTTGTTTAAAGATTACTTGTTTTAGGAGAATTGAGGAGTGGAATGGCAGGTTTAACTTCTTTGAACCATGTAAAGGCTAATAAAATGGCTTAGATGTTGAAGTAATGAATTCCTGGTCTGATTTTGGCTGTGTTGCTCAGGTGATCTAGGGACAGCCACAGCTCCCCCTATTCCCAACCACGGACTTTCCCTTGAGTTGGATGAGATTTCTTCATTGTGATCGCTTAAGCTCATCAGAGGGGCTTAGGAATAATGAAGCCTGGGATCAGTTCTTCCTTCTATATAGCTATTTTTTTGGAGGGAGTTATTTTATAATTTAGGGAGAGCCTAATTTAATTTTTTTAAAATGGTGATTTTTTTAAAATTGAAAACACTATAGAAATACAGAAATGTAAGTTTTGAGAATTGTTCAGAAGAGTAAACAAATTATGCTCAAAGCATTTATCCGAGAAGCTAAATGTAGCATTGATTCTGGACTTGAAAAGTTATGGGATGATTCGCATGGATGACTTTGGAGAGTAGTTACAGGACTTGTTTCTCATTGTTGGTGAATGTTATCATCAAAATAAGTGACTACAGATATTTAAGATACAAGCCAGGCTTCCCCACCGCTCCACAATCAATTTTCACCCTCTTTTCAGACAACCAGGGTTTGTTCTGAATGACCCTTTTGTGATATAAAATTAATGAACCTAAAATGTGCCTATTTTGACATCATAGATTTTCTCCTACTTTTGAGTGGAATGTGTGTGTGTGTGTGTGTGTGTGTGTGTGTATTAGAATTTATGTCTTTAACATTGTGCGGTTTGCCTCATAAGGAGACTCACATAAGAACCTAGCATTCAAAGACATAACCCCCTTCCTTTTTTTTTTTTAAAGGAAATCTTAGTAGGTGAAGTGAATTACTTTCTTTTTCCAGTGTGGTTCATGATAAAAGTAATGAACATGTGAATGATTGAACGATTTTAGACTGGCACTGAAGCTGGATTTTTTAAAATTGTAAACACTTTAGGGACAAGTGCAAAGGTCAACACCTAAGCAAAAGGAAACAGTATGTCATTTGGCAGACAGATTTCTGGAAGAATTAATAGAATTAATTCTGTGGTATGTTTTATCCATCAGGCCAAGATCAATGGGTTTTGAAATTGTCCAGGTCCAGATAAGACTTTTAAAAATATAGTTCACAAGCATATGGGAAATTTTTGAGTGCTTATATTGTAATGGAAGACATTTTTTTCCTCAAAGCCCATCTGGAAGTGTGTTTCATCTTTTTAATTGTCTTTTTTTCAGGAGGAATTGCAGATATGCTTTAAAATGACCATTCTTGCCAGTGACTTCTTTTTTGTCCTATTAACTGGAACAATAATATATAATTACACAAAATAAGGTGGTTTAGCAATTTCTTTTATTATGACTATTATATTTAAAAAGATATGTGTACAGGACTTATTGTGTGCCAGGTACTTTGTATAAACAGTGGCCAGGAGAGGAATGGTACTTGCCTTATGATCCAAGGAGGACCAGGCTCTAATTTGCAAATTTGGAAACTCACTCTGCCCAGTGTGTGGAGAACAGATTGTTGGGAAGTGAAAGTAGGGGGCCAGTTAGGAAGCTGTGAGGTGACCAGTGCCAGTTGGACTGGAAGAAAGCAGGGAAATAGAGGGGTCCCCGAGTGTGCAGGGGACACACCACGGATTTGGAGATGCGTCACCACTTTCTATACCACAGAGAAAGAAAACACGCGCCAGCTAGACTGTGACACTCCACCCATTGTGATATGGATCCTCATTTAGGGCAGTGAAACGAGAATAGGTGTGTCTGGTAATCAGTGTATTGGGCATATTCTGGACATCAAGCGAAGAGGTCTTGCCGATATGTATTTTATTTCTATTTGTATCTAACTGATACAAGTCAAATCCTGTGTTTGGAAGGACTGGGGAGGAAGGTCATGTTTTGTGGATCATCTACCTCAAGATTGGAAGCTGCTCTAGAAAATCATGGCGGGTAAAAGGAGTCTTTATGATACTTAAGAAAAAGGTATGGAAGAGGCATTTATTTTAATTGTGTCCATGTGCACGGTAGGCTGTTGT
Organism: Glis glis; assembly: GCA_004027185.1. NCBI lineage: Eukaryota > Metazoa > Chordata > Mammalia > Rodentia > Gliridae > Glis > Glis glis. Next base: position 3,533 of record PVJS01000584.1, on the reverse strand, counting down.
ATTATAGAGACCAGGGCTGGGAAGGTCAGATTGACTGTCAAGGGGAGCTGCAGACTGTTTGAGTGAGCTTTCGGCACTGTGACCACAACACCCAACATGAACAACTTAGAGGAGGAAAGATTTATTTGGCTCACAGTTCAGAGGTTCAGTCCATGGTTGGCCGGCTCCAAGGCAGAAATATGGCAGCAAGGTATGGCAGAGGGAAGCTGCTCATGGCAGCCTGAAAGCGGACACGGAACCAGAGGAAGGGACCAGAGACGCACTCTGGATTGTGGATTATTCCCCCAGTGTCTGTCAAGTTATGCTATGTTACTTATGATACCGCATCTTATTACTGCGGTGCATTGATTTTGATACTATCTGTATTTTTCAAAAGGGAATCATACTCATTTTATAAATAAGAATATGTATTTTTCTCTAGGTTTTTAATCTTTCACAAGGCTTGCTTATTGGCTACAGTTTTTGTGTGAAGCTTAGTAAGTAAAATGCAAAAAGTTATCATCAAATCCTTGTGTAAGCCAGGTGTGGTGGTGCACACCTGTAATCCCAGTACTTGGGAGGTTGAGATAGGAGGATTGCAGGTCAGAGGATAGCCTCAGCAGTGTAATGAAACTCTCAGGAACCTAGTAAGACTGTTTCAAAAATAAAAAATAAAAAGGGAGAGGGTGTAGCTTGGAGGTAGAGTACCACTGGTTTGAATGCCCTTGGGTTCAATCCCCAGTACCAAAAAAAAAAAATCCTTGTGTAGACACTCCATCATCATAGATGTATGTATGTATATTTTTAGTCACGGACACACACACACACACACACACACACATGTGTTAGTTGTTTTTGTTTCCCTGGCTACCCAGGGGCCACCATTTCCATTCCTAGTCAAAAATAGACCATTGGAAATTGGTTACTCTACATTGTCAGGAAACGCCAGTGGATCCTGATGACACTTTTGTGTGTTTTTTTTTTTTTTCGGTACTGGGGATTGAACACAGGGGCGATCTACCTCCGCGCTATGCCCCCGGCCCTATTTTTTATACTTTATTTTGAAACCAGGTCTCACGAAGTTGTGGAGGGCCTCACTAGGTAGAGAGAGAGAGAGAGAGAGAGAGAGAGAGAGAGAGAGAGAGAGAAGAGAGAGACAGGGAGAGAGCGAGAGAGCTAAGGCTGGCCGCGAACCCGGATCCTCAGGTCTCCACCTCCCAAAGTACTGGGATTACAAGCGTGTGCCACCACGCCCGGCCACTTTTGTGTTTTTGACTACATAATTAGAACAAGGTGAATTAGGAGGTTCATTGTATATTTGACACTGAGTTAGGGGTTTTCAAAAAATCCTTTTTCTTTTAGGTACTAGGGATTGAACCCAGGCACAGTCTACGTCTGAGCTATGTCCCCAGCCCTTTTTATTTTTATTTTTGAAACAGAGTCTCCCTAAGTTGCTGAGGTTGGCCTCAAATCCGCCATCCTCCTGTCTCAGCCTCCCAAGTACTGGGATTCCAGGTATGTGCCACAGCGCTCAGTGGTAGGTACCATTTACTACCTAACATCATGAATATCAGAATTTTGATATGTAGCCTGGCGTGGTGGCACACGGTTGTAATCCCAGTACTTGGGAGGCTGAGACAGGAGGATCGCAGGTTCGCGGTCAGCCTCAGATACTTAGTGAGGCCCTCTGTAACTTAGTGAGACCCTGTTTCAAAATAAAGTATAGAAATAGGGCTGGGGGTGTACCTCGGAGGTAGAATGCCCCTGAGTTCAATCCCCAGTACCACAAAATAAATAAGTAAATAAATAAATCGATGAATTTTTATATGTAACAAAATTTTCTTTTTTTTTTTTGGTACTGGGAACAGAACCCAGGAGCATTCTACCTCTGAGCTATACCCCCAGCCCTATTTTTATTTTTTTATTTTGAAACAGGGTCTAAGTTGCCCCTAGCCCTTATTATTTTGAAACAGTAAACAGTGTCTCACTAAATTGCTGTGGCTGGTCTAGAATCTGCTATCCTCCTGTCTCAGACTCCGAAGTACTGGGATTGCAGACATAACAAAACTCTTAAAAGAAACTTTTCTTTTGCCAACAATAGAGTAAGTTCCCCAAACCTAAAATAGCAAATATAGTAACAAACAAGACAACTTTTGTGCTCAGAGATTTTTAATGGATTCACTCAAGTGACAATAAAAGAGACATGGAAAGCTGGCTTGGAGAGGGATGAATTCTTCAAGCCCTGACACCTGACCTGCCAGGGACAGGCCAGTGTTCCTCAGGCTGCATTTTCCCAGCTCATAATTAGCACCTCATCAGAACCCCCCACCCCTTCAGTGTCCCCTCATTCTAGTTGTTCCCTCTGTCTGACCCTGACATGTCTCCTGCCTGGCTCCTCTCTGCATTCCCAGGGCACCCTCTACTTTAGTTCAGGCCAAAATTGGTCCTCTCTTCCTTTCTCTCTGGTGTCTTTGCCAATACTTTGCCTGCCTCCAGAATTAGCTGAGCTCTCAGCCGATCCCATTTCTCAGCTGCTCAAAGCTGCCCTGACCATAGTTTCCAGAACGAAGCCCTACCAGGCCCTCCCTGGCTTGGCCTGGGCACCCCTGGGTGTCTCCCTGTTCTTTCCTCCACCTGAAGCCCAGTTCTGAAGTCCTGTTCTCTTCTCTGCTTTATGCCCCCTGGTCATTCTTAAAGCTTTTTATCTCCTCCTCTGATTATTCTCCCTTACTTCCTAACCATCACATCTTCTTGATGTTCAAGTAATTTGAATGCAAAGGTATAAAGTATAATTGTACCCACCCACTACAACTGGGAGACTTGACACAGGGGTGTCAGTCATACTGGAGCCCGCAGAGGCCTGTGGGTATCTCTTTCAGTCTTCTGCCTCTCTGCTGCTCTGAGAGTACTTTGTGCCTGGAGGTTGAGGTGCATGGTCTCTCAGGTGCTAAAGCAGTTGGCTGATGTGGTTGATGAACCACTGTTGATAATTCCCTGGGAGACTATGGAGGATACAGAAGGTGCCGCAATGAGGGTGAACACCCTGATTTCCCAGAAAGCACCTGGGGATTCTACAACTTAGGCTATTCATTATGGTGGCCACTAGCCACATGTGGCAACCAAGCCATGGAAATGAGGCTGACCTGAATTGAAATGTCCTGTAAGAGAATACACCCAATATTGAAGATTTCATTTGACAAAAGGAATATAAAATAACTCAATGATTTTTTATATTAATTACATGTTGAAATGATACTATTTTGGACTTATTGGGTTAAAGTCAAAATATTATCACCATCAATTTCACCTGTTTTTTTTTACTTATGGCTAGGAGGAAACCTAAGATAATGTGTATGGTTCACAGATGTGGCTTGCATTTATATCCATGGGATGGCTCCATTCTCAACTCTGCAATCTCTTTTTTTTTTTTTTTGGCGGTACCAGGGATTGAACCCAGGGGCGTTCTACCTCTGCACTATACCCCCGGCCCTATTTTTTTATACTTTATTTTGAAACTGGGTCTCACGAAGTTGTGGAGGGCCTCACTAGGTAGA